>CAJUYG010003256.1:0-22703 GCA_910591675.1 Galerucella calmariensis
AGGAATGTTAAGCTTTTCCTACCCGGTAAACAATGTACTATTGGAATGACAAAATAGAATTTACGTTTCACCATGCGCTAAGAAACGCCTAAACATGATAGAAAATACACAATATTGTCACTCTGAAGTAATTCTTAGCGCGTGGTAAAGCGAAAATTTCACTTAGCAATTCCAAAATCTGATTTAGGTGTTACCTAACTTCAGGAAATGGTTGGTGAAATTGGGCATAAGACACGATAATAGTATATTGTATACCTTGGCGGTAAAGTGGCAATTTTCAGGCCGAAAGAAGAACCTGGCCACTTCTTGAGGCATGGAAAAGCACTTTACTGCCATGGTGTACACATAATTTTTTATACTACACAATAATTGTTGATGATATTCTTTTTATAAAAATTTCATTTTATAATATGAAATTTAGTACTGTTTTTGGTTCTGGTCGACTTCGCGACCCTCGCAATTTTATGTTAATTTTAAATTTGTTTGAAAGCTTACCTTGGTTCTGGTCGACTTCGCGACCCTCGGAATTTTATGTTAATTTTAGATTTGTTTGAAAGCTTACCTTGAATAAAGCAGGTTAGAACAAAAATTTCGCTGGAACATCCAGTAATTACTTCAAAAATCACGATTTTAGTTCAAAAAATTGTCCTTTTTCAACACTAATTCATGCTATTTCACGATAAATATTTTCACTTTTACTAGCTTTCGTTGAAATTGGGAAAGGTAATGGAGGTAATTTTTAAAAGAATAATATTTTTTGGTAACTAATTTCAATGTCCGCGTCCTTTACCTATATAGTGGGTCCGCTATTGAGAGGGTCGATTATACACAGTTAGTCATTGTAACCTTATGGACATGTTTATTTATCCGTTACACGGAGATGTTCAAAAATAGAGGTTTTACTGTAACTCACTCTGTAGTCAAAGTGTAAATTTGTTCGTAGGTGGTCCTGGGAGTGGTAAGGTGACCCATTGTGACAGTTTGATGCTAGAGAAAAAAGGAGTCACTCATATTAACATGACAGATCTTCTTCAACAGTACGCAATTGGAAACGGTGAGTGCATTTTTTTCAATATACTTTTCTGCAGAAAAAATTTTTCCCTTGAATAAATCTATACATTTATACAAAGTGTATAGTGTTTTGTGGTAAAAAAAAAGATTAATCAACATTTTTATTTTGTAAATTTTGATGGAGGACATTTTCATAAAAACAATACAATCGTATCACTGATGATTTTTTCGGGTGTTACACAGACAATCTGGTTTGTCACATTGATTTTCGTTACTGTCGACGGGTTCCTCATTATTCTCGAATTTATTCAAAGATGTTGCTATAAAATAAATAAAAAAAAATTAACTAACTAAATAAGTTGATTCAGAAGAATTGCGGTGGAATATCGTGAACAAGTTTTGGTTGATATCCTATATAAACAGACGGTAATCAAACGGATACCTCACATATTATCCGTTTGACATCTACATAAATAGTGTCCACAAGTTTTTTTAGTACAGCAACTTTGCATGTGTCTGTTTAAATCTACTGCTTAAATTTCACTACTGCACTCGGGTGCAGTGCAGTATAATACTTCTCTTTGAAATTTGTATTGTTAATGATGTATAGTTCATATAATAGCCTTTTTGGTGTGCGTCATCGTTTGTGACGTATATCCGGGTTTCCGGCATGTCGCTTATTTTATTTGCTATTTTGACATATAGCTAGCCTTAAATTTGATAAATAAAATCATCAGAATCGTACTCAGCCAAATTCTAAAAAGCTATAAAACTAATTATTACCAGCTTTTTTTTCTAACTGAAAATACTTGAGAACTTTCAAAATGTTGATATTTTTCCTTCTATCAAGACATATATTTGTATTATTTTAATAAACATAAGAATGAGATTAATACTCACTTTTCATAAGTAATAACTGACCATTAACAACAAAGTACAGACATGACGAGAGCTGTCAGTGGGACAGTAGAAAAAGACGTAAGACACATGGCTGCTACGAAAGGTACGTTTGCGTCCTATTTAGAATAATATAATTAATACCGATTGAAGGGTCGCTCTTGTGCGTAGGTATTCTAAGCATCAACTAATCAAATTTCTTAAGTCGAAGATTAGGGTTAACGTATGTGATACATTTAAACGGCTCTTAATAATTGTGATATTTCCATTATGATTAATCACAGACCTGCCTTTTTTCCATTTCTTCCAACGTGATGTGCTAGGAAGGCATTAACAAACGATGACGCACACCAAAATAGTATATTATGCAATGAGCACAAGGCACGAGCCGAAGGCAAGTGCTGCAATTCATACGAGTGCAAAATGACCATTTTGTTGCGAATTGCATACTATACTTTTTCTATGACAACATATCGTTCACGTTTAATACATGCATACATTGCAGAAACTTTGAAAGAAATAAACTGATAATATTTTATTACTCCGAATTCGCCGCTAATGGGCTTTCTATCAGAATTAAAATATAAATTGAAGAAATATGTACCTAAATATTTCCTTTATTGCTATTTCTAATAGGTACACAGAAATAGAAGCCTATAAAAATGTATTCATAGAAAACAACTATGAAATTACTCGTTACCTACTAAAACTTTGACAGAAACGATCTGCTGACATTTCATCAATTTGTCGCTGGACGTCATAATTTGACAAGCCGTAGTCGTCTTGATTTTAGAGTGAACCTAGACCTAACACGGAATATTCCATTTCGCATTTGTTGCTTAGCAGCCGATGCAAAAATGAAATTCTGTACAAAATGTGCTTGTTTATGATTGAAGTTACGGTTATTAAATGAACATTTATCGAGGTTGTCGTAGAAAAAGGTTATTATATGAACTCTAAAACTTTGCGTTGCTATATATTGAAAGTGAGAACGTAATAGATATTTACGTAATTAGTTAATAATAATAATAATAATAATAATATATTTATTGCTTCTATTGACAATAATCAAATAGCAAGAGTTCCAATTAATGCAATAAGAAAATACAACAACGTTTATGAATAATCAAACAATAAAAACAAATAAACAGCCTTCTCCACTAACTCAAAACAAAAGCTCTTAATTATAAGACGTTAATGAAAAAGTATTCTTATTTATTTATTTCCACTGAATTCATTGAAAACAATCAAATAGCAAGATTTTTAACTAATACAAAAAGAAAAGATAACAACTTTTATGAATAATTAAAAAAAACAAATAAATAGTCCTCTTCATTCATTCAAAACAAAAGCTCTTAATTTTAAAACATTAATAAAATAGTATGCGACAGCTTTCAAACTCTCTGAGTTACCTAACATGTCAATAAACTGCTCAAAACTCTGTAATGCATCCACCGCTGGGGTTCGAATTGGATTGTACAATGGACATTCCAGTACTATGTGTTCCAGAGTCTCGAGTTGTCGCAAGTTGCACATTGTACACAATTCTTCCTGGTTAATTATGTAATAGTTACCATTGTAGCCGTAATTTGGAGGTGAGACGTATTTGATTATACAGTCTTATAAATTTGATGGGACATTCACAGAGTAAATACAAAGCGGGTTACGGATGAATCGTAAACTTTTTGTAAAAATTGGAAAAACTGGACCGGGACAAAAACGACAAATCTTCGTTGTGAAGATATACCTGAAGTGTTTCTAAGATCATATTAAAGTTTTGTTTTAAGCTACGACAAGTTAGGTTTGCCCATGTTGCAGACATATTTAGCTTATCAAAAATAAGTTTCATTTGAAGGACCCAGTTATAATTAAGTTTATTAGAAGTTTGTATTTGCAAGAGTTTATTAAATAATATTTTAGGCAGTCTAGTTTCGTCCATAATCAAAATTTTAAGCAGCCAGTTTAAACATTGTTTGAAAACAAAATATTCTAATTTAACAGAGCCCGTTTCAAGACGTACCATGTAATCAGGAGTACTTTTATTAAGTAACAAAAGTCTTTTAAAAAATCCCACCTGTACCCTTTCAGTTTCATGGATGTAACGCAGTCCCCATACAGGGATACAATTACTTAAAATGTTTAGAATTATCGAATTGTACAGTGTCAACCTGGAATCCCATGATGTCATCTTTGATTTGGCTAACGTTGACATGACAGCTCCAATAGCTTGTTTAGCCTTTGATGTAGCTATAACAGTTTGCTCCCTAAATAGTGACGAAGAAGTAAAAGTTATTCCTAAATAGCTGTACTTACTTGTTAATTCAATTTCTTCACCATGAAAGAGAAACCTATGATTTATTGACAGTCTGGGGTTACCCTTGGAGAAACATAATATTTTCGACTTTTTGTTATTAACAGTCAGTTTATTAACGTAGGTGTACTTCTCAAGTATTTGAAGTTTTCTTGCAAGGTCCACCTCAGATTCTCCCAAAATAACAAGGTCATCAGCGTAAGATAGAAGTAACAAGTCATTAGAATTATCAATGTTAATCCCTACTGCACCGGATTTCCTAAAAAAACCTTCAATATCCGAGATAAAAAGAGCGAACAGCATGGGGCTAAGAGGTTCACCTTGCAGGATACCTTCTACAATATCATATAATTTGGAGAAACTATTATTAACTTTAACCCGAAACTGGGCATTATCGTATAGACATTTAATTATTCTTATAATTTTTGCACTCAACCCAAGGTTAAAAAGCTTGTCCCAAAGAAGATGATGATTTATGGAATCGAATGCCCTTTTAAAATCAATAAATGCAGCAAACACTTTTTTTTTAACGATGCAAACAAATCTGTACGCAGCTATTTAAAACAAAAACATTATCGATACAACCTCGACTTTTGCGGAATCCTGCTTGGCTTTCGGGAAGAATATGAGTGTTATCAAGCCAGTTATTTAGACGATTTAAGAGAATAGTGAAAAAAAGCTTAGCTATAGTATTAATACATGCTATACCTCTATAGTTTGTAGGATCTTCATTTGGTCCCTTTTTGTGCAGCATAGTGAGAGAGACAACGGACCACGCCTTAGGGAGTGTTTCAGAATCAAGAAGTTTATTAAACATGACACAAAGATAAAGTTGCCAGTTTTGTGGTAAAAATTTAAAAAATTCAAAACTTATATTATCAAACCCCGGTGCTTTATTTATTTTGCAGGATTCCAAAACCGAAAAAACTTCTTGTTGATTAATAGGACTGTCTAAGTAAGGGTGTAGAACGTCAGAAAAAGTAGTGTTGTGAATTATTTTTGGAACAATTAGACTATCATAAAATGCTTCCCAAACCTCAAGAGGTAAAATTGAGACCTTTTGAATACCCCGAAACTGTTTTAAGGTTCTCCAAAAAACAGTACTATTTTTAGAATTACTAAGAGACAAAACCAAATGTTTTTCGAATTCTTTTTTTTTTCCGCAAGCAAGTGGTTTTGTATATTTTCTTGGTACTCAAATATTGGTTTTTGTACTCAGTGATAAAGTTATGATCTTTACATAATTTTAATTGACTTTTCAGCGACTTCTTCAAGCGATAACATTCATTATCAAACCATGGTTTATTCTCTCGCAAACTAGTACTTTTTAATTGAACACATCGCAACATATCACATTGGGTTGCAGCATTTTTTATAGCAGAACAAATTTTTGTATAATAACTTTCAATATTATCTGGCGTGAATACATCAGGTGAATTTTGCATGATATTTTTATATTTAGCTAGAGATAGATCGTTCCATACTAACCTGTTATAACATAAGGTTTCCGATTTATTCACATCTACTGTTCCTACTTTAAATCTATTAAGTTTGAGCAAAACTGGAAAATGATGAGAATTGTAACTATCATTATTGAGAACTTCAAGATTGTCAATGTAATTTAAAAAAGTATTTGAACACCATACCTGATCAATCACAGAGCTACCGATTAGATTGCAATGGGTAAACTGGCCCGGAGTATCATTGCAAGTTCTACCGTTAATGATCGTAAATGAGTTTTCACACATAAATTCAATAAGCCTATTACCTCGCGCGTTTGTTATTTTATCAAGGCTATGTCTATGCAAAAATAAATTGGTGTTTTCTAAGATATCTTCAGAAATGTTACAGTAAGAGCCAATGCGACAGTTGAAGTCTCCTCCGATGATGAATAACAGGTCAGGAAACTGGGAAGAAATTTCACTCAAGAGAATTTGAAAGCTTTCAAGTACATATAGTATATCAGCACCTGGACGAAAGTATACATTACATAAAATAAAGCTGCCATTCCTTGCGGATACCAGAGATACGAGCCAGTAGGGCGAAATATCTAGTAGGCGACATTTATAACATTTCTTAAGGAAAAGTTGCAGGCCACCACTAGCTCTACCTCTAGTTTTATCTTTTATTGCATTGCTACAGTAAATATTAAAATCACGTAAGGTAGGAGGAAGTACATTTAAATCATCAGTAAGCCATGTTTCACACAGACAAATACAGTCTAAATCACCGTCGCAAATAGGTAGTTCAGTATTTTTAAAACCTTCACAGTTCCAAAAGATGATCTTAAAATATTGTTGTTGATTAGTAAACTTCTTTGGGAAGTTATGTTGCGATTGACCAATTTTCTCTTCTTCAGCTACCTTCACTTCAAATATAGTTTCTGATAAGTTTTGTTGATTTGTATTTAGTTTTTTGACGTTTGGACCGGCGTCTTTACGTCTACCAGTTGTTGTATCTTGTGGTCCCATTTCAAAAGATTACCATCTATTTCCAATTTTTGAAACCGTACTTTAACTTTTGATCCTCTATTTCTCTTCTCTCGTGCAATATCTCTAATTTTTTTCTGAATTTCTCTTTCCTTTGGTGTAAGGTCGGAGTCTATAAACAGGCTCTTTCCTCTCAGCTTATACCGCTCGTTCAATATTTGTTTCTTAATTGCCATATCCTCCACTTCAACTACGCATCTTTTTTGACCAATTTTAAATGCATTTTTTAGTTTGGTTGTGATCCCTAGATTGTCATTTATCCAGTTTTCCAGTGACTCCTTTAACATTTCCTCGTTACAATTCTGTAAATCCATACCGGTTATTACCAAATTTTTAAGAATCTTTTCCTTTTCCAATCTCTCAATTTTTTCTTCAGACTTTTGTATTTTGTCGAGAATATATTTCGTTTCTTTTGATTGATCATCTTTAATCTGGGTAATTTCATATCTAATGTGATTCATTTCTTCAATGTGTTTTTGTGTGGTAGACTTCATGTCTTTTACATCTTGTTTAATATCTTTGATTTCTTTCTTAATTTCCGTTTTCCAATCCGATATTTCTTTTTTAATGTCACTTCTAAGATCCATTATTAATTTCCTTATTTCATCCATATTTAACTGTTCGTTTCCCTCGGCAATATCTAGTTTAGTTGGAGTTCGCGGCGTAAGTTTACTTCTATGGAAATTTTTATCTTCTTCAAAAGATGAGTCGTAATCAGGTCTTTCTCTTTTATTACTACTGTTTGAATTTTCTTCGTTGTTCATTTAAACGGGAAGTTTAATATACGTTAATAAATCATTAACTCTACGGCTATGGTTAGTCTCTAGTCTTTATCAAATTTATTTTATCACACTACTTTTTATTTGTTATAGTGGTTAACCTCAAACAACAAATCAAAATTTCTGCATACCTGCTTTAAAATATGTTAATTATGTTTCCATACTATGTTGCATTTAAATTCACCCACCAAGAGAACAAGTAACTAAAATTTAATTTGCTTTTATAGAGTCAATACACTTGAAAATTTACAGAACGATCATTAAAGCGTTTTATCCAATTGCCACCAGTGGCGGAACTCCCCAGATAAAACGTTGTACGTAAACACGTTATGAAGAGAGCGACATTGTTCAACTCGCGTAATTTGCAGAACTCGCTAGCGCTCGTTTTGGCAAATATTACGCTTGTTGAACAATATCGCTCTTTTTATAACTAGTTACGTAAATATCTATTTCCTACGACCATGTAGGAAAGTAGGTAGCGAATATCGCACTGTACAGTCTCACAGCAAGTGACTTTTATCAACAAGCGTGCGAAATACTCCTCAGAAAGGAGCGGATAATCTGTCAAACGCCATTCAGAAGATAAAGCAAACAGTAGATACACTTATTTAGTAAAAATATATCCATGTCAGAAATTAAAATCTCTTGTTAAGGAGAAGTTTTAATTTTAATTAAAAAGAAGAAAAAGAAGATATAAATCAACTCACTTTTGTCCATGCTACCAGCATCGAAACCATTACTATCCAATTTAATGGAATCCTCGTCGGATGATTTTGATGATTTTTGATTCTCTGTATTGCCGACGGCTTCGTGAATATTTATAATACCATCACGTTTTCTACGTTTTGACCTTCGGCGTTTTTTTCTCTTTCGACCTCGTCGACGTCCTCTATCTTCCGGCGAACCACTTCCTACAAACGAAAGTTTTTATTAAATTTTAGAGCTCTTCAAAAAATGTCCGCACGCCACTGCAAATCTTCAGAAACTCCTATATCTTCACTTTGGAAGCGCACTGTACCTAAATCGTTTAAAAAATCGAATAATGGATATAATTCCTTTGGAAAATTCATTTTCTATAATGTGTCGATGATATCAGTGAGTAATATAACACAACATTCGGTAATGACGGATAATTACTGTGATATCATTTCATTACAACGCGAGATTATTTGTTTTTTTGACATCACCGTTTTAAAAATAATGATATATGACTATAAAAAATGGATAGTAATTACGAAGTAATCGAAACCAAGCATTTCCAGGTTGTAGAAATAACAGTAAATAAATAAAAAGTGTCAAACTGATATTCGAAATTTGAACGAATAGAGCAAAATGTACGATAGCAATAAGTAAAAAATACTTAGTATCCATTGAGAGATTACTAGTGCAAATATTGGTCACATATTACCGATTATTTTTTTCACTTGTCAAAATCTGACATTTTGGTAGTTTTAACCAATAGCAATACATTATTCTAGCCAATCATTCGGTATTATACTGATAATTTTTTACTGGATATAGTAACCAATCAAATTACTTAATTTCAAGTCATGTGTCAAATTTCATCCAATCACCGCTGTATTACAGCGATAATACCCTACATGTGGTGTTTTCAGTTTGGTAATTATGTTTTATTAAAAATTAATTAAACGTCAGACTGACAACTGGATTAGAAATGTCGGAAATATTTGGTATTGCATCTAACGATACAATTAAGGTTTGTTCCAACCCGTCGAAAAACCGTAACATGACGATCACGCTCATGCGCAGTGATTAAAATGCGTTCCAACCGAGACGTGATGGTTTATCGGACGATCCTATTTGCGTTCCAGCCTGCCTTTGGATCATTCATGTAACGGTTTCAGAACGGTAATTTCGATACACGGCTCAAATTGAAGACTGTTTGGACTGGCTTGCGCATTGATACTGTATTGAATTAAACAGCTGTTTTATCTGTCATTTAGCTTGGTTATGTTTCTTGCATTACTTAAAGCGTTTTGACCCATTTTTCGATTTTTAATTTTTCTAGCTAATGTTTTGAGTGGCGTTTAGTACGTTACGGTATATTAATCTAGTAAAGAAAGTTCTATGTAAAAATGAGTGACGATGGAATTAGCGATTTTTTAGAATTTGATAGTACAAGCAGTAAAGATTATTTGGAATTAATTCCCAACAAAAGAGTTAAGCATGGAAATTATTTGTGTGAGAACTTGATTTGAAGTAGATAACAACTTAATTAGTTAATAATGTTGTGAATTGAGCTGATACTTCTTTTAAAAATATCATTTCACAAAATAGGTCCATATATTATTATATTCTAATTGATCCTACTGATCTGATCGTACGAAATGCAATCACAAAACCGTTCCAACCCGGTAGTGATTTTTATAGACATGTAACCGTGTGAAGTTAACGCATGCGCATATAATCGATCCTAGCAGTTCTGAAACCGTTTCGTGATCGTACAAAACTTGTGGGTTGGAACAAACCTTTAATTTACCAATTGTACTTTTCACAACTGTAGTTTTAAATAAAAATGAAAAATATTTGATTAAAACTAATAAAGTTTGTATTGAAAATTATTAAACATCAGATTGGCAATCAATTTTTTGAAAGCTACAAAGTAAAAAATTATCTTATCGAATACTCCTCGGTTCTTGATAAATACTCAAAATTTTGTGATAGAGAATGCTTCAAGCGTGTTGCTCAAAGATAATAGCCCTCGGCCTGCGGCCTTGGGCTATTATCAAGCAACACGCTTGAAGGATTCTCTATGACAAAATTATCTCGGTATTATCAACACCCTAGGGGTATTACTACTGATAATTCTGCTTCCACATCGATAATACATTGTTTACATTGAAACGTCAAAATTTTACTTTGAATTAGTCATTATTGACAACTGAAAGTGCTTCGAAGTTTATTGAAAAATGAACATAAACCGATTGAGTGCTATCACCAAAAAGAATATTGAACATTTAGTCCAGTAACTGAAGGGGCAAACCTATCAATATATTTGTCCAATAATCTTTTTTGGCTTGATTTGTAGGTCTTGACAGGTACTTCAAAGGGAGAAAAAGTTCTCCAAGATTGCCCCTTGGCTAAGGGCCCAGAATGGCCCCTAACGCCCCCCCAAAAACCGCCATTATCTCCCGAAATATGCAATTTGTACAATTTTTGTTTGGGTAAAAAGTGAGGGTCGTTAAATTATCTACAAAAATAGTACCTATCATTTTTTTCGAGAATTCAATAGTTTTCAGTAGTAATAACCCAAGGACATTGATAATTGTTCGAAAAAATCTTATGACAGATTTCGAAAGCTTGTTGCTTGGAAACAGACCGACGCCGTAGGCGGAGGTCTGTTGCCTACAAGCAACAAGCTTGAGAAAGTTGTCATAAAATTTTTGAGCATTTATCAATGTCCGAGGGTTATTCGGATAGAAAATTTTTTGTTTCAGTATTACAACCAAATCGTGACATCTCGAAATATTAAATATTCGAAACTTCAAAATCGAAATAAATCAATATGTATCCATAGCAACGTGTGAAAATTGCCCATGGTCTGTTTTCAGTGTAATGTTGACATGATTGGCTGAGATTGTTCATATGATATAAAATGAGGAAATTTGATTGGTTTTTGGCATTGTCAAAAAATTTTCGAGATAATCGCATCCAAACGTCCCCTCGCTTACGCGGCTGCACTACCTCTAGAAATGCTACCGTCTATAAAATTAACTTGTAAACCGGCGGACAAATACTTCCAGAACTCGGTCAAAAATTAATATTTTCGATGATTTAAAGTTCATTGTAATGGGAATATCCGTAGGTATCAATATGTGTACCTTAAACCCCGTTCTCGCCCGTCGAGGACATTGCAAAAAGTGGCCAATGTTATTTTTCCCCAATATTTTGGCCTTTTTTATTAAATCATTGACATTTTATTTATTTCAAATGGTTTATTATCCATTGTTTTTTCAAATGGGGTTTGGGGAGGTCCTGAATGTTCCTAGACATTTTTTTTCAGTATCTTTGTGGCGTTTCATTAAAAAGTTTATTTATTTGCATTTTCCAGTCGTTTTCGGAGTTCTCACAAATCTTGTAAACAAGCGAAAATAAAGAACTAATGTTCAATTATTTTGTTATTAAATGCACAGCATTTGAAAGCTTACCATGCCTACTCTCTGGACCAATATTTTTATTCGGAATACAATGCACTTATTTTCCAGGGACCGGGAAAATTGGTAACACGGGCGAAAACCGGCCTTTTTTTAAATGCTTTTTGTTCTCCGCTGTTAATTTTTTGAGAATTAATACCCACACTGAATTAAAGCTTATATTTTGGCCTTTCCATCCATATAACTTGTTCCTCATATTTGAGCTCCGTTCTTTTATGTTTATCCTGCACCTATACTGTTCCTTCTGAAGTTTGCGAAAAATGAAAAAAATGCAAAAAATATTTATCAAAAAATTATTATTATCAGCTTTTATAGGTATTGACTTACTAGTACCCAAAACGCAGTCACTCAAGACTGCCACATGGAGCAATAAGATTTCGCAATTTTCTAGTAAATTTGCGACTCATATCCTTGTGAAATTACACTGAACATTGACTAATAGAATGATGAGACACGAAGTGTTGTTGTGACACACGAAAATCGTGTGAAATACGCCAATAATTGCCGAAAAAAACGATTGGTGCCCGGATTCTCATGTGTATACACCACAATTTAGCGAGTACAGGTATTCCGCTGGCGCCATCTACAATAATCCAATTATTGGTCTCCAAAGCCTAACATGTGAAAATCTATGTATTTCCGAGGCCCTCGAGCAGAAATTTAGTAAGAAACCACCAAAAATATTCGGTGTAAAAATTTTGGTTTTTTCAAAGGCCATTTTCGCAAAAAATATTCGTGTTGCGAAAAAAATGATTGGGGCCATTTTTGTAGATAATTTAACGACCTTCATTTTTTATCTGAACAAAAATTGTCTAACTTGCGTATTTCGGGAGATATTGGCGGAAATCCGTTTTTTTGGGACTTTAGGGGCCATTTTGGGCCCTTAGCTAAGGGGCAATCTTGGAGAACTTTTTCTCCCTTTGAAGACCTGTCAAGACCTACAAATCAACCAAAAAAAAATTATATTGATAGGTTTGTCTATTTTCATGTCTTCAGTTACTGGACTATTTAATACAAAATTTTAAATTGTTGAAAAAAATAATCTTCCCAAATACAACTCGTTCTTCAAATTTTATAACATAATTTTTTATTTTCATCACTCAAACTTGTTTATTTGAGGCAAAAACATTTAAACAAACCGATATAAGATAAAATCCTAACGGACTCGTGATTTTATCAATCGGTTTGTTTTTATATTTTTGCCAAATAAACAAGTTTTCGTGGAAAAGAAAAAAAATTGTATTAAATGTTCAATATTCTTTTTGATAGCACTCATCGGTTTATGTTCATTTTTCAATAAACTTCGAAGCACTTTTAGTTGTCAATAATGACAAATTCAAAGTAAAATTTTGACGTTTCAATGTAAACAATGTATTATCGATGTGGAAGCAGAATTATCAGTATAATACCGAATGATTGGCTAGAATAATGTATTGCTATTGGTTAAAACCATCAAAATGTCAGATTTTGACAAGTGAAAAAAATAATCGATAAAATTTTAAGCTCTCGTAGTATTACCTTTGATAATCCTAATATGTGGTGTGAGCGAAAGAGCTGGAGAAATTATTTAAATTGAGTTTTTTTTTCGGAATTATGTTCAGAATGAAATTTTTAAGCTTTGAACCTTTTTGTGGTTATAGTTATTGAAGATAACGATAACGACTGATTTTAAAAGAGTTTTTCGAATGTCAAATAAAAGTCTCTTTGGTTGGTTTGCTTAAAGTGATAGTAACCTAATTTTTTCATATTTTGTGGTATGGTGTGTTAAGCAGTTACGTTCAAATCATTGAAATTCAGGTAGTTTGTGTCAATTCTTAATAAAACGTGTCCACAGATGAAGTATCCTATAACAAGTTTGGACAAATATTTTCAACCATCAACCATCTTTTCCGAATGTTTTATATGTATTGCTGTTTCATAAGTTAGTTTCTGTTACATACTTCATGAAATCATTTAATATTTTTAAAACTATACAAACTTTTTTATATGTTAAGGTTATTCGTTTTCCATGAAAATTGTCAGTGGCATAAGATATGTACACCACTGGATCAAAATTTGAAAAATATTTTTTTCATCAGATTATGCCCTTCTACATTTAAAAACATCCTGCCAAGTGTCAAATCAATTTATCAATCCATTTCAAAGTTATCAAATTAAAACATTTTATTTTTTTAAACTGTAACACCCCGTATTTCGAAAAGTAAATGTCCTTGACCCCTTAATCCATTTTGTCGAATAGTCCAGTAAAAGAATGGACAAAGCTCCTGAAAAGTCCCTGAAGACTTCCCTTTTGGGCTCAATTTGTAGGTTACCGCAGGTGTTTTTAAACGAGAAAAAACTTAACGCGATTGAGTTCACGGAAGGGGGGGGGGAAATGGCCCCCTAAACCCTGGAAAACGGGTTTCTCGCTAATATCTAGCTCAATATGCGAATTAGAGAATTTTCCTTCCAATTAAAAATGATGATCGTCTTATTATCAACAGAAATGGTCCCGATCATTTTTTTCGAAAACTCGATAGTTACCGAGATAATGGGACCTAAAAGTCTCCTCATTTCAGCTGCTGCTCTGCCTGTAGGAATTTTGCTGTCTATACAGGGGGCGGAAGAATTGTTCCATAACTCGGCAAAAAAAGGTAGAACGTGTCGCGGGACACACGGTAGGAACTTTAGTTCCTTTTAAGAAAAAATTATGTAATACATCTGACGTTATGGATAAACGATTTTCATATTCTTTGGTGGATGAGTAGTAAGCATACCAGACTCTCACGCGGTAGACCGGGTTCGATTCCCCGTGAGGAAATTTTTTTTTACTGTTATTTTTCTTTTTAAATAATTATTCTGCTTGATATTAATAACGACAACAGGTAGACGTTTGAAATATTTAGCAGAATATTCATTATTATAGATAATGGTACGGTACCCTTCATGAGGGAGTCCGAATGGCAACATCTACTTATAACACCATCGTATATTTGAAAAGGGAAACCGTAGCATTGTACAAATTGGACATTTAAGAACTGTACGTTTATCACAAAAAATTAGTGGAGACATAAAATTGGATTGGTACGATTATGAATGAAATTGTTGAACATTTTTAATTTCAAGTTATATTTATTTTACAGTATATTCAAATGTTTATTTTCTAGATTTTTTCCTTAATTAATTTGTAACTTCGGTTAGTGATATTTGGTTTTTGTGTCAAAGCTTTGTATTTACTTTCATTATTTGATTATTATTAATTATTATTATTAATGAGATAAGACCTTTAGATTTTTATATAAGTATACCACACTTCTAATATTTCATAGTCTGATGATGGTCCTACTTGGACAAATAATATTGTGGCTTGAGTTGGAGTTTTATTGATTCCTTTTGATTTAATTTTTACTATTTGTCTAAGTAGGTAATCAGGTATTAAAAATAATGTCTGACAAAAGTTCAGACAGGCAGGCGAAGCAATAACGATTTCATTTGGAATAATATGATTCCAAAAAAAATTCTTATCAAATAAATTCTATAACTACAACTAATCCAGTCATTATTGACATTCGAAATCGAAAATTTAACTATAATTCCAAAAGTTTTCAAACTTCGGTCTAGTGAATGGTACATTTTGCAACCTTGTCCGAAGTCCGGAACATTGTTAAAATTGCAATTAAATTAATTTTTGCTGTATGGTCGTGAAAAAAATTCCAAAAGTTCTGCAAACTTGGGGAAGTTTTCGATATAATATTTCATATCACGTATTAAACTTGCAACCAATCTACTAATACTACTACTACTGAATGTGCAGGCGAGCCTTGTCCTGGACAACTCAAGCCAAGGTTCCGACACTGAGGCCACTGGCGGGCCCATTGTGCCATTCCTGCTACCTAGTCATCCATGAAGCCGAGCCCTTCAATAAAGGCCACAACCTTTTTCAGTGGATGCCTGCTTGTGTCTCCAGGAGCCATGACAGTGGGCGCGTTCAGCCACGCTAGCGCAAAGTTAGCGCTAGCAGCGGCGCTCTGTGAAATCGCTCGAAGGTGGCTGAACGTCCATGCTTTGATACTATATCAAACATCACATAGCCCTTAAATTCATTTTATAAATATAAAGTTTTATATTATCTCTTCAATGGAAAACCCCATTACTTATTTAATTTTAGAAGAACTGGCGGATGAAAACTATATTATGGATAATATTGTGGAATTGATTCCACCTCTAATTAGTATACAGGTATATTTCCACGCAATATTTTTCTCTCAATATTAAATTCTACAGTTTCATACGTTTCGATATTCTCCGCCATGATTAAACATTAATAAAAATTGAACAACAGAAATTTTAAGGTTTGAATTGTTGTTTGTCGTTGAGATCATAAGGTATTATTATTATTTCTTCTAGGGTTGACGTTGACATAATGAACCGCTGACCAGCTTAGCGTAAAATAAATTCGCTGGAAAAAATGGCGAACGCTAGAGCTAGCGCTGTCACTTAGCGGTCGAATTTGCCCTCTGCTCACTCAGCGCTTGCCTAGCGCTAGCGTGGCTGAACGCGCCCAGTGACTCCGAAGATTCACCTGCGTAATACAGCCCAGTGTGGACACTCTAAGAGAACATGAACTGACGTTTCATCAGTCATGCCGCAACCCCTACATAGGGAACTTTCCTCTACTCCTAAATTGTAGAGGTGCTTCCTCATACAGCAGTGCCCTGTCAGGAGTCCTGCTATCTTCCTTAGCCTACTCCTTGGTAGTTCAGTGGCGTGTCCATCAGTCCATCCCTTCAGTAGAAGTTTCGATTGTCTAGGACCCTGCAGAGCATTCCAATGAGCGAGGTGCTGATTCCTCAGCCACTTCTCCGCCTCCTTGCGTATTCTTTGTTTTGTTAGGCCCAGGGTCGGGCCCGGGCCGCAGAAAGGAGCTGCCGCCCCTTCCGCAGCCAGTGCATCCGCCATCTCGTTGCCTTCAAAACCAGAGTGGGCTGGAATCCATTCTAGCCGCACCACGTTCCGCCTTGCAAGATTAGCAAGTAGTTCTCGACATTCGTTAGCAAGTCCTGAGTTGCTGGTGTACCCACTCAGGGCTTAAATTGCTGCCTGACTGTCGGAGTATATGGTTATGCATCGATCCACATAACCTCTGTCTAGGTTTATCTGCGCACATTCCAAGATAGCATATAATATCTCGGCCTGATATGCAGATACACCCTGCAACCAATCTAAGAGTAAGGTTGCAAATTTATACAATCGTTCGGTACATTTTTCCGATAGATCTGTCAAATTTGCAGAACTTTTGGAACGTTTTCCTTCAGTTTAATAAAAAAAAAACATTAATTCTTAATAACAAAAAATGTTCCGTACACTTAAATTGGTTGCAAATTTGACACGTGATGTAAAATAATATATTTAACACCACTCCAACTTTGCAGAACTTTTGGAATTTTTGGTCTCAAGAACTGAGCAAATTATCATTTATTGCATTTTTAACAATGTTCCGGACTTCGGAACAGGTTGCAAAATTTCATAGTTTGTTTTTATCCCATTCCCGACCTTACGTCAAAATTTGAAAACTTTTGGAATTATAATCAATTGATTGTCCTGACTGACTGAACTAAACGCCCATACCACCCAGTCTTTTCGGTATGTAAATACCTAGTCAACCTCTAGTTAGGAAGGCGAGCTCGCTGAATGGCGACATTCTCGAGCGCCGTCGAGACCTATCAAAATCGAAAGATAAAGTAATTTCGAAAAGAAAAGCTCGTATGGTAAAAAACATTTTAGCGGTGGGTATGGCGTGTACGGTTTTTCAAAAATGTTAAAAAAACAGTTACTTGGGCATTCTCGAGAGCGTCAGATATTCATACCACGTGTGCCCCAAGTGCCTCTGATAACAATGGTATACTAATCTGCCGGTTTGCGAGGTGGGGGTAGGCATATAAAGTAGTCAAAAATCCGAAGAAAAAAAATTCATTCGAGCGCGACAGATTTTCGGACGATTTCGGCGTGACGATAAGTTACGACACATTTTTGAAAATGCAAAAAAATGTTTTTTGGAAATACTCGAGCGCGTCAGATTTTCATAGGAGAGGTTTATCTCGGTATATTTTTTTAATCTGACAAAAATGTTGGTGGGTTCTCTTAATCTGGCCGAAAAAGGTCTGTATTACATGTTTATGGCACATTTCTCTTTTTATGCTTCAATTCTTCACTTCGTTTTGCTTACAATACGTCAAAAAAATAATTTGAGGATCAACAGGCTATTGAATAATATAAATAAATGAAACTGTACATGTTAATATTACTTTTGTATACAGATACGCGTAACTTTTTCCGAGTCCACGAAAATTGTCGAGAAACTTTAGGAAAAAAAATTTGAGATAATATAATAAAAGTTACATAATTTAATCATCGTTGTTCCATATCAATTTTTTTAACACCCTCCGTTTTCGAGATATTACACTTAAAAAAACGGGAGTGATGCTTTAAGTCCAAAAGTTTCAGCTTTGGACAAAAATGTAAAGAGACCTTTTTTGTGTAAAATGAAATTACCTTTTTTTAATTTAAACTTTTTTTTGTAAAATGTATCGTTCGCGACTTATATGCCGCAACGCGTATTTCGGAAGACGAAATGGCCCCTCCACACTTCCGGTCATGCGGAAACCGGCAGATTTTGTATTTTTAGTAAGATTTAGATTATATTCTTCAGAATAAAAAAAAATAAAAATCGCGCTTGAGAATGCCGGATTAACGTTTTTTTTTACAAGCTCGCGCCCCTTTAACTCGGCGGCGTAAAGGACTTATCGTCAGATTAGTTAAATTTAGTCTTAAAACACTAAGATCAACCCCATATATCTTAATATGACGCGCTCGAGTATTTCAGACAATCGATTCTTTTACTAATCTGATCGCCTATCTTAGGTACGCGTCACTACATATAGAGCTAATACTTTCCAAAGTTGTTCTATTAGGTCTAAGGTATCTCTCATATCTTCAACTGCCACGCTCGAGTATTCCCGAAAAATCCCCTATTCGCTTCCCTAACTATAAGAGAAAATTATCACATCTATTGCGCATAATTACCTGCAGAGACACAGGTATCACTACCTTTGCTTACATCATCTTCGTCGTCGTCGTCGTCGTCGTCTTCATAATCTTCTTCATCGCCTTCGTCTGTCTCACTCAAGTCAGAATGCCGCCTTCGCCTTCTAGGTCTTCGCTTTTTCTTTTTCTTACTCCTTCTTCTTCGAACTTGTCTACCCAATTCACCCGAACTCAATTTCTGCAGTTTTCTGAAAACACCATAATCTTTCTGATTCATACCCAATACGTATTTTCCTTTTTTGGATTTTATTAAGCCGTTCGATATGCCATGTTTTAAGGCTCGATGGATCTATAAAAATATTTTTTAATTTCAATTATATTCATTAGACTTGTGCGTAAAGCAATCCAGAGGGGTTGGAAACTTAAACGTCTCTCACGCAGTGGATGAAAACCGTTCACAAGTATTTGCGCACCGATCGACCATTTTCCAACCACTTGTGATTGCAATACGAACAAACTTATTATCGATTGCGAGGCTACAATACTAACCTGACTTGAATCGTTTCGTAATCTTTTTATTCTTTTATTTAGAATAAGCTCTACTTGATCTACGATATTCTTTTTGGTCGAACCTCTTGACTCTTTAAGAGTAGATATAGCTTCTAGAACTTCGTTGAAGAGACGGGGATGTGTAGGTCCTTTTTTGGGGTACATTTTCCACCTGAATAAATTAATGAATCGTTAAGAGATGAAAATTTTAATTTTGTGCTAGAAAATATGATGAATTCAACGTACCTTTTTACATTAATTTGCTTTTATCATGAGAAAACTGAAAATTCCTTCCATTTAAAAAAAAAAATTTGTCAATTTTGACAACTTCTAAAGGTAAAACAAATTTAAGTTTTTTCTCAAAAGTTGCCGTAGCAACTATGGCTAATGTGAATGAAATGTATAGTTAGCGCCAAAATTTATCTATGGCCAAAATCACGCGAATTCAAATGAGACAGATGTTCGAGGTTCGATAAAGTTGAAGATGCTCTAAATCTCAGGTTTTAAAAAATTCATATTACCATAGACCAGTTTAAAAGAAGAAAGAAAAAAACCTGTATAAGAAGTCTATGGACAACATCCGTGAGACTCGTACTGCAATATTAGTCTCAATACCACGAAATCATTTTTAATTAAATTTCGTTTTAATTGTTTTAAATAAAAAACAATTATATTATTTTGAATCAATTAAATTTCATTGGAAACATCAAAATTCATTTGGAATATTCGTCCGGATTGGTCGTAATTTGAAGTAAGCTCGACATGGAAATGTATTAAATAATATTCAATTCCATATTATGGATATTTTTGACTTTGATTCAATTATTTTTAATCAACTGATATCGCACTAATTGGAAATTGTATTAAGCGCAATTCGGTTGGAATAAATGAATGCATGATTCCTCTATTGGAATGAAAATTAATTTGTATAGAAATTGCAATTTTTTTATTTAATTTGAGATTCACGTGTGGGTAACAAGTGGTCACAAATTTTAGAAAAAAAGTTTGAATCGCAGCACACCCTCTAGCAGTTTAACTCTCATCTACAATTTGTATCCAAGTTATAATATCGTGCCCGGCCGCTTGAGAGCGCATTAGTAGCGTGACGTTGCAGAATCGCCCAATCGGAGGACGGAGGGAACGTCACGTGAACTGTCAATTATTGAAAGTTACAAAATAGTTATCACCCGTCAACTTTTCAGTCAATATTTTACCTTTTAAATAAAGGTTTATGGTAGCTATATATCTTTAGAGTGGATTATGATAATCAATCATTTCAAGTTTCAAATTCTCCGTGGTGGAACTGTTTTTCCGAGATTTTTATATGTATGTATTTATTTATAATATATATTTTATGTATATATATATATATATATATATATATTTAATATAAAATGATGAACAACTTCAAAGTTTTCTTTCAAGTTTCCAAAAATATTATTGAGATTTCTAACGTAAATAATACATTATTTTTAGGATGTAACTATAAACTATATATGTATTACGTAGAATTATACTTATAGATCTCACTGTATATTCATCTTATTTCATTTTTTGAAAAATAGTTAACAACAATAGCCAGTTTGTCGAATTTAAGATAAAGACATAGGCGTGCGCAGACTTTTTTATTAGGGGGGGCCAAATATCAAAATCGGAATCTTTTGAAGGAAAAACAACGAGCCGTGCCCGCCGAAACATTGCTTTTGCATATTGCCGCCCTTCAATTTCTCGCAATTCATTTTAAGAATAAAAAATTGCTTTCTCCTATCAATGAAAAAAAGTTAAAATTTAAAAATTATAAAATGTTTTTAATAGATTGATATTTGAGGAATTGGGGTGGACTGATTAGGGTGGGCCATGGCCCACCCTGCCCCCCCGTGGGCACGCCTATGGATAAAGACACTCCTGTATTTTGTTTATTTCTTGGTGTACATATTGGAATTTTTTACAGTCATTTGAGTGTGAAAAAATATGTGCACTTTGAAATAATTCAGGGATATCCATCTTATATTTAATATTTAAATATCCCGCCCTTATGCCCGATGTCACTAACCGTCTCGTAAAGTTAGGTAATATCCAAGTCGAATTTAGAAATTCCTAAATTCGGCTTGGATATTACCTAACTTTACGAGACGGTTGGTGAAATCGAGCATTAGTTATTTCATATTTCCCGCTCTTTTAGTTATTCTTCTTCTTGCTCCTTCTTTGAGCTATATTCTGAGGGATAATTTACCCTTTTCTTGTATGTCACAGATTTCTTTAGTTCTGTGCTCCATGTATACTATCGCAGCGAGCGGCTGGCGCGGCGGATGGTCTCAATACTAATATATTAGATCTGAGATTCAGTAAAGGAGTTAGCCTGCTAGAGGGTGTGCTGTGGTTTGAATGTTGCTATGGTTCTCACTTTCGTAACTTGTGACCTTGTAAATCTTTCATCTATGGGGCTCTATGTACGGTTTATAATACTAATGGCTGTATGCACCGTTTGTAGTACTATTGGATGCATGCATCGTTTCCACTTAAATTCGTTTTCGCAACAAACTAGTTTATAATTTTGATCGTATGGACCATCGATATGATTCTTAAACTTAACGCCCAATATTGATGACACTCTGACGAAAGTGTCAAAAATGACAGTTTAAAGTTGATCCTACAATATTGAGCGTTTACGCTTATGGCCGTATACATCGTTTACTGTTCTTAACCCGTTTAACGGAAACAACGAGATCGGGCTATTGGAAAGATCTAGTGGAGCTGAGGCAAACATACTTTTGCAAAACTACAACCAGCTGAGGACCAAGAGAATACAAAAAAAAATAGACTTATGACAGATATTCTCACAGGACACTGCCTCTTGAATGTGGAGCTCAAAAAGTCGAAACGACTGAAATAAGAGTAGTGGAAGATTTTGGTGAGTATGCGAGTCCCACGAAAGAACTAAGCTGAGCCCGGTGGATATCCTGAGAATTATTCCAAGTATAGGACTGTTTTCGGGCACTGAGCATGGAAGTGAACATACTAGATGTCGTAGGTCTCTGTGAATGTTCACCCTACCTACCTACCCTACATGTGTAGAGTAGAAATTGAATAGGCCAGACGGTAGGGGTCACAATTACAAGTAATTAGCAATACAGCTGATTTTTTTTAAAAGTACCTTAAAGTATGTAGATTGATATAAAAAAAGTTTACCAGTCTATTGATTTCCCAAATTAAGAAAAAATCAAAAAACCTTTTTTTTCGAAACTCCACAATATTTCTTGCTGGGAGAGAGGTAATGAAAAATTAAAAACACCACCAAGTAGGGAAAGTGTTTTGCAATAAAAAAGGTCTCTTGCGTTTTTTTCGTCCGAGCAATGGTTCATCCGGAAAAAGTTCTGTAAATTAAGTATGTGTTCCGCATCCGCGCGACTCTATTTTCTGAAGCGAATAATATAAGTTTATTCAGAAACTTTGTTTTTAAAAACTTTAT
>CAJUYG010003256.1:22803-40254 GCA_910591675.1 Galerucella calmariensis
GCTGTAGACTAAGACTGAATAAAAAATGTACAAAAGGAAGGTTCTATAGGAAATGCCGAGTTGGCATCTTCTTTAGCAACAGTTACAGGTTCTAAGAATAAAAGATAATAAAATATATAATATAGCA
The DNA here is from genome assembly GCA_910591675.1 of Galerucella calmariensis. Lineage (NCBI taxonomy): Eukaryota > Metazoa > Arthropoda > Insecta > Coleoptera > Chrysomelidae > Galerucella > Galerucella calmariensis. The sequence goes on from CAJUYG010003256.1 coordinate 22,931, forward strand.
AGAATAGTTAAAGATAAGCAGAAATGATTATGTAATTCCTCCATCCCCAGAGAGATCCATACAGGGTGTGGATTGATTATTCGTCTTCTTCGATTCGAACATTTTTCATTCTTGATTTTGGTTTGGTGGTGGTTTTCTTGGTATCGTCTGTTGTAGGTTGGTGTCTGCATCTTGATTTCGATCTGAGCACGCCACCAAAAATAATGATTGCAAATATTACGTAAAGTGGCGTAGACCATATGTAGGCGTAGTTGTGTGGAATATTTCTTAAGCTGACTTCTTGAATTCTGTTTTCTTCTTTTAGGAGTTGATGAATTTTGTCTAGAGGAATTTCTTTAATGTTAATTTTTCTTGGGTGGAATAGTTCGTTATTTTCTGTCTTGATTTCTGGGAGTAATAAGGGTTGGCCTGATATGATTTCTTCGTGGTTGATGAATTTGTTACTTGGTGTTTGGAAACTGCAGCCGAATGGTAATTCAATGAAGTAGCTACCTTTCAGCGACAGGAAGTCAGTTTTTGAACAAATAATTTTTACTTTTGTTTCTTCTGGGAAGACTGCTATGTAATGTGCTGACTTTATTGTTTGAATAATTTCGTTTTCAACTATTATGGGTACTGGTATACATTTTGGGTGCTCTTTGGTCTTTAGTTGCAGCAATTGGTAGATGCAGTTGTCGGATTCGGCAGCTATCATGGATTTTTCGTTGGTGGCAAAAGTATAGCTCATGTAGGTTTTGACATTTTTCATCTTCATACTCGTACTGGTTATCTTGCATTGCCAGATAAGGTTTAGGTGAATTATTTTGATTGAAATTGGGGTTTGGTTTCCACACATTTTTGGGAAGACCAAAAACTTGTGCATTAGTAAAATATCTTTGATTACTATTTTGTCGAGGTTGTATATTATGAATTGGACCGCGTGGAAAATTATTATTAGGTGTATGAGGGGTATTATTTTGAGAACCGGATGGTTGTTGTTGAAAAATTCTTTGATTACTATTGGAATTGATATTTTTATTGAAATTTCGAGAAGTATTTGGAGTTTGATAATTTTGTGTTACTTGAGAAAATTTTTGACGGTTTTGATTGTTCAAGTTTCTTAGGTTAGGTTGAAAATTGGAGTTATTTTGTAAATATCTAATATTATCTTCTTTCTTTATAAAATTAATAGCTTCTAGCATGGTTCGAGGCTCTTTCGTTCGGACCATAATGCCGTAAGGATTCCTTAACCCTGCCAAAAATACTTGTAATGCTTGATTGTTATACATGTTTTGTTTAAATGCGCGTATATTTATATCATTCTCATGCAAAGCCAAAAAGTTTGAAATGGTATGTAATACTTTTCTCACTCTATCGTAAAATTGATAAGGAGATTCGTTTAGCCCTTGCCTTAAATTATTCAAATCAAGAGACAAGCAAGTTTCGTCCATAGGGTCACTAAAATTTCTAATTAACTCTTCTTTTATTTGATTTATTGTATTACAACCGCTAATATTAATGACTTGCAGTTCCTTTCAGTTTACTAATGATAGTTCTAAAAATTATTATATTTTGGTAATTATCATTATTTGTATTATCATAAAAATGATTTACAATACTGTCTATACTTTCCAAAAAAATTGAAGCTCATTCTCATTACCATCAAAATCTGGAATGGTTTCAGCATGAACTTTGGTAAAATTAGGTAAATCTGCGATTATTAAATTATCTGTTAAAGAAATTGAATTCAAGTTTCTTGTGATTAAATCTATTTCTAAATTGCTTTTATGTATTTTGGTACTTAAATTTAACTCTAGATCGTTCTCGCTATCACTAAAGGAAGGGGAAGCACTAGAGGAGTCTGACATATACAAATACTTGAAATAGTTTGACTTACAGTACGGTCTTCATTTGCCCTTGGACAGTTTTTCTTCTTCGAATGAGTCTGGTAACTTTCCTTGATTGAAGATAATCCAAAATGAACAGTTCTTAGAAAACACCGACCGATTCGTTTGTCACTTCACTATTGAGATAGTTGAAAGTTTTCCGCGTTGGATGCCTTTCGTGACAATCCTACTGACTGCGCCAATAATATAAGTTTATTCAGAAACTTTGTTTTTAGAAACTTTATTTTTATTTATTGTCAAACATACAATATCAAGCTGTAGACTAAGACTGAATAAAAAATGTACAAAAGGAAGGTTCTATGGGAAATGCCGAGTTGGCATCTTCTTTAACAACAGTTACAGGTTCTAAGAATAAAAGATAATAATAGTATATTATTAAACGAGCAATTTATGATAGCCATAATTCACGATGGGTGACGTTTGCGTCACGAGCCGCAGGCGAGGGGCGCAAGTCACCCAAGTGAATTATGGCCATAAATTGCGAGTAGAATACTGTACTTTGTCCACAACACTTAATTTATTTATTAATAAATAAAAGTCAGTAGCGATTTGGCATATTACTAACCTCAAAATGTTGTGGCAGCTACTTCAAATAATTTGACATATATAGAGATGGGCGATACTCTAGAAAGTATCAATACAACATACCGTTATAAATATATTGTTTTGAAATACTTAATATTAGAAAATATCGTTATGAAAAGTATCAATAATAAAAAATTACAATATTTTATAGATACGATATATGTCAGAAACAAATTTCCTGAACAAAATACACAGATTTAATAGTTTATTTCATATTGTACCCCCATCTCTATAGTCGGGAATTATGAACCATAATACACTACAGTGTATTATGAACCATAATTCACGACAGTTGATATATGGGTACCATATACCTTAAGTTAGGAGGTAAAATATTGACTTATTATTAGGTGGTCGTGGACAAAATATATAATATAGCAAGAATAGTCAAAGATAAGCAGAAATGATTATGTAATTAGCGCTTCGGATTACATTATAAACTATTGTACAGTTATAACACAGATAATAAAGAGAACAGATACGAATCCCGGTAAAACATCAAATGATTTTCAGCTCCGTCGTCGATGACCTTGGACCTTTAACTCGGTATGGCCGCGATGTTGCCAGTTTAAAATATTTTTTGAATTTCTTACCAATTTGCACTGTTGACTCGGGGACAATAACAATTTCTAGTGCCGGATCTAGTTTTTTCGGAAGTTTCCACTAAATTTTTAAAACTGCGCCATGAATTGAAACAATAATCATAGTCGAATGTATATTTATTTATTTATTTAATACCTATATGTACATTCCTATGATTTGTTATAAATAGTCATTACTCTTGGGAGATTAATTAATAAATACATTTTTAGATAACACAAATAATCACAAAAATTAACCAAATTTTAAAGTACAAATAATTCTTAATTTATATAAGGGAATACAATATACACCTATGCAATGGAGAATTTTGGTAATAATTTGTAGCACCAAAGTTGATATCAAAAACTTTAAAATTTCCTATATCATAGGCCGGGATATTAAATTATATACTCTCATCCCTTGGAAATCGAAAGAACTTTATTTTTCTTTCCGAATAAAATTTATTTGGACAGTCTCTGTATGAACAATACACTCCGCCGAGATGTTCATTCATTCTATAAGAATAATAGTCCATACCACTATATTTTTATAGTTAATATTATCACAACGCACAATCGATTAGTCAAATAACACAATTAATATCGCCGATTGAACATCTTCAAACGATAAAGCAAACAAAAATGGCGTTATGAATTTTGAGCACAGATTACAAGTGATTTGGAGCCTGTATTGACGTTTTGATCAGGTTAGGTTAGGTTAGCCGCCACCGTTATTGTGCATGGTTGTCAAGGATATGGTTTGTGAAAAAAAGTATATAATATGTATGGTATGATTTTTATAGATTATAATATTTTTAATTATATAATTCTTTTAATGTTAATAAAATTGATTTAAAACAAGTAATTATCGAATATTTGTATCTGTATAACTACCAAACTTAAAAAAATGTTTATAAAATATTTGACCTATGATCGTAAATTGAAGGAAATATTATGCAAATTGACAACCCTGTTGAGAAATTTTGCGAAGCAGCCCGAACGGAGTCCATAAGACGATGGGCATTTAAATGGGTATGTCCACCCATCTCTCTTTCTTTTTACTGTTCTCTGTCAAGCTTTCGTATCTGTTCTCTTTATAATCTGTGGTTATAATGTGATATATAAATAATTCTAGTAGGGCGTTTGGAAAAGGGAAGTGTCAGCTTTAAGATGGCATTTTTTTGTTATAGCACAATCATTTTTAGCAAATTACTCATATATAACATAAATATTATATTCTAATCAAAAACCAAATATATTATATACATTTTTGGATTCAATGATTTTTTGTATTATAAGCGAAAGTAGCCACTTTGTAGATTCGGATAGGAATCTTCTTTATTTTTTCAAAATAAAATTTGATGCTCCTGTAATATAAAGATGAATATTCAACGAGCAAAATGTATATAGTGGAAAGGTATGATAGATGATTAATAGAAATATAATTTTAAGATATAATCAAGATATAACTTTTTCAAACAAAAAAAAATGTAAGAATTAATTCATTACCTTTTATTTATTATTCACAGCCTTGACTCTTACCAAAAATTTTGACAAAAATTCTTGTTAAAGGATGCGGAACACGTACTTAGTTTACCGATTTTTTCCGGACAAACCATTGCTCGGACGAAAAAACGCGAGATACTTTTTATTGCAAAACACTTCCCTACTTGGTGGTGTTTTTCATTTTTCTTTACCTTTCTCCCAGCGCGAAATATTGAGGAATTTTTTTCAATTTGGGAAATTGATAAACTGGTAAACTTTTTTCCATTTTAATCTACATACTTTGAGGTACTTATGAAAAAAAAACAGCCGTATTGCTAATTACTTTTGGTCCAAAATGACCCCTAACGACTGGCCTGTTAGAAAGAAATATTCAAGATCGCCAGATTTGCTTATGTGATCTCTGTATAATGTTTTTTGTTTAAAGAAATGTTTATTAAGTTTTGACAATAAAAAGTAATTTTGCAGTTCATGTTTCCGAATAGTATTTATTAGTAAAAATTAGGCTGTTCTTCCATATAAAACCATCAGGTTATGGGCCCAGGAGTGCAGTAGAAGAATTCCGTTTTTGTGAAGGTAACCGGAATTCGAACGAATGGTACATTGATTCTGGAGCTTCTAATCATATGACAAGCTACAAAAATTTCTTTGTCAACCTACGACATGCCGATGGAAATAAAATTTTTGATGCGAATGGACAAGAAATGGTATGTTCAGGAATTGGAGATGTATACCTTAAATGTCAAGTCGATGAAATATGTCAAAATGTTCATGTCACAGACGTTTTATATGTACCCCAATCACGAAGTAACCTATTATCAGTGAAGAGACTAACAGAAAAAGGGTTCAACGTTGTTTTTGATCAACAACGCTGCTCAGTGAAAATGGGTGAGAAAATCATTGCTATGGGCATAATTGAGAATGGTATTTACAGATTATGTTTGAAGTCAGATGAGCTAGCAAATATAACAACACAAAGTGGGCATGGAAATTGTATTCACGTATGGCATAAACGACTAGGTCATAAAAATCCGTTCGATATCAAAAGACTTGTGTCACATGATCTAGCCTCAGGAATAATTATTGAAAATTGCAATGAAATTATGAATTGTGTGAATTGCGTAAAAGGTAAACTAACAAAGAAACCATTTTTGAAGAATTGTGACAAACGATCAAATCAATGTCTAGATTTGATACATTCTGATCTTTGTGGTCCGATGAAAACAGAAACCCCAGGAAAGAAACGCTATTTTTTAACATTTATTGATGACCACTCCCGTTATACCATATTATACCTCCTACATTCCAAAGACGAAGTATTTCAGAAATTTGAAGAATTCGTCGCTCTTGTTGAAAATCAATTCGGAGTGTTACCCAAAATGTTCAGATTTGATAATGGAGGAGAATATTGTGGATCAGCAGTTCAAGGTTTTTTGAAGAAGAAAGGTATTTACTTTCGAACTACAGTTCCGTATTCGCCCGAACAAAATGGCATAGCAGAACATAAAAATCGAACCTTATGCGAAGCAGCAAGGTGTATGTTGTTTGATGCAGGATTGCCGAATAAATATTGGGGTGAAGCAGTCGCCACAGCAAATTATCTTCAAAATCTCCTTCCTACAAAAGCTATCAAATGTACTCCATATGAATTATGGAATTCAGAAAAACCAAGAATGGATCATCTCAGAGCTTTCGGAAGTGTGGCCTATACCTATGTCCCTAAAAAACAAGAACAAAATGGGATGCTCGAGCACAAGCAGGGATTTTATTAGGATATAATGAAACTTCCAATGGTTATAGAGTTTTGAATCCAGAAACTAATAAAATAACAATAAGTAGAACCGTAAAATTTTTCGAAGATAAAAACTACACTGATATGAAATCTGAATCTATCAAAAACTTGAATGAAAACAGTGAAATAGTTTTTGTAAACGAAGAGGAAGAGAGTATTGAGGAAAAGGTTATTGCCGATAATAATTCTAATATTGAAAGTGAAGGTATATGTTTGGATGATGAAGGGTTGGAGTATTTAAGACGATCTTCAAGAAATAATAAGGGGAAACCTCCTGAGAAACTGTCCTACCTTACCTCAAGTGAAACAAATGATGATCCTAATACTTGGAACGAAATAATGGAATAACCAGAAAATGAAAAATTTAAATGGAAAAATGCTATAGAAGATGAAATGGAATCATTCGGGAAGAACGGCGTATGGACGCTGACCGAGCTACCTCCAAAAAAAAAAGAGTTATAAAATGTAAGTGGATTTTCAAGACAAAAGTCAATTCAAATGATGAAACAATGAAATATAAGGCTCGTTTAGTCGCAAAAGGCTACACACAAAAATATGGGGAGGACTATGATAGTACCTTCGCTCCGGTGATGAGACAAACGACTTTTCGAATACTGTTGTCAATTGCAGCTGTTCGTAAATTAAAAATCATGCATTATGATATAAAAACCGCATATTTGAATGGTCCGTTGGATGAAGAGATTTATATGTCTCAGCCAGAAGGTTATATAAATGAAAATGATTCCCATCTTGTATATAAACTCCACAAGGCAGTTTACGGTTTGAAGCAATCCGCGAAAGCATGGAATGATATTATAAGCGGAAAACTTCTGGAATGTGGATTTGAACAGAGTAAAAATGATCAGTGCCTCTATATGAAAATGAAGAAAGGGACTATACTATATGTATTGATATATGTTGATGATTTGTGTATATGTCATGAAAATGAAGAAGTGATACAATGGATTGGAGATAAACTCAATGAGAGTTTCGAAACGGCAAACTTAAGAAATATTTCATCATTTTTGGGGATCAGGGTTCAAAGAACTGAAGATGGAACCTTTCTACTGGATCAAAAATCGAAAATTGATATCCTCCTCAAAGAAAATGGATTGGAAAATGCCTCATGTGTAGCTACTCCAATGGATACAGAATACCCCAAACTAGATACAAATTCCCTTTTATTACTCAATAATGAAAAATATAGAAAAGCAGTGGGGGCACTGCTATATCTTTCAACTACAACCTGTCCGGATATATCTCTTGCTGTGGGATATTTGTGCAGGCGAGTAAGTCAGCCAAGTCAGAAGGATTGGGATGCAGTCTAGAGAGTGCTCAAATACCTGAAGGGTACAAGTAAAGAAAAACTGAAATTTAGTTCGAATACTGAACTGACTCTGAACAGATATGTTGATTCCGATTGGGCAGGCGATGTCTCTGATAGGAAATCTACAGCTAGCAAGAAGCAATCTTCAGTAGCCCTATCATCTACAGAGGCTGAATATATATCAGCGGCCTTGGCAAGCCAAGAAGTAGTTTGGTCAAGAAGACTTTTAGAAGATTCCGGAATACATTGTGAAAATGCAACTGTCCTTTATGAAGACAATCAAGGTTGTATCAAGCTAGCATCCAATGGAAAATCTAGTTGCAGAACAAAACATATCGATGTTAGATTCCATCATCTACGTGATTTAGTTGACAGTGTTATAATTCAATTCGTCTATTGTTAAACTTTAAATATGATTGCTGATGCTTTCACAAAGCCTCTCCCCAAAGAAAAGTTTCAACGTCTCAAAACATCAATAGGACTTATCGAAGAATAATCTGTCGAGTGGGGGTGTTAGAAGGAAATATTCAAGATCGCCAGATTTGTTTATGTGATCTCTGTATAATGTTTTTTAATTAAAGAAATGTTTATTAAGTTGTCTGTCAAGTTTTGACAATAAAAAGTAATTTTGCAGTTCATGTTTCCGAATAGTATTTATTAGTAAAAATTAGGCTGTTCTTCCATATAAAACCATCATGGCCTAGAAGTGAAAAAGAGGGAAACATCTCATTTTCATTCCCTTCCCCTCCTTTAAAAACTAATAATTCACATTTTTTTAAGCAGATATGCCAGACTTTGGTGTTCTTTCCAGTAAAACCGTCACCGAAGTCCTCATGTTAGAGATGAAAATGGCTCCAAATTCTAAAACCTACCTTATATCCGGATACCCCAGAAACATGCGAGATGTAGTAGAATATTCAGAAAAGGTAAAGCAAAAATGAAAAAAAATCTTTGTATTTAATTGACATCTATTTAAATTCATTTTCAGATTCAAGCTGTCCAAGGTGTAATTATGATATCGTGGCGACAAAAAGTTTTAGAAAGACAAATAGATTATGGTGCCAAATTAGGTCAAGTTGTGTTATCTTTAGCTCGTATGGAACTTAATAATTTTTACCGAAATGTCATACCCGTTGCCGAATATTTTGATCAAAGCAGTATGTTAATATCGGTAAGTATTCATGAATATCATTCAAATTCTTTCCTACAGCGTAAATAAAACAACAAAATCACCGAAGATAGTTGTAGTAGTTGATTATTGTTGTGCAATAGACTGTTTCAAGAAAATGGATTATTTTTCAATTACACTGAAAATATCGTTGGAGATGACGAGAATAGAATACTGTAGAAGTTTGATCTCTTCATATTTATATTACGAGGTGCCGCATTAATAATTTCTATTTTCCATTTAAATAACATGGAAAATATTGTCTTATGCTTTGGAATTTTATAGCTAACGTAAGGGCAATTCTATAAGAAGTGGTTAAAAATTAACGGTACGCCGTTAAATTTTGACAATGTTTACGCTATTATAAATGTTTTAATCTATACATAGTCAAGATTATGATTCCATTCCATTCCATTGGTATCCAATAAAGAGTTTTCCGTTAATACTTTAAAACTTAATATGCATACAAACGAGCAAAAATGGGTTAGAAGATTGTCTTATTTTCAACTGTGCGTTAAAATTTAACATTTGTTTACAGAATTGCACCTGTAGAGAGCAATTCTGCGAAATGATTGTGATATATTTTTGTAGGAAATTTGACGCTCTACAAAAAATGGCTTCTATGATTTTTTCATACAAGGTGTTTCATAGGGAAAGGGACTATCTTTAACTGTAGATGGGGATCACTTTGGTGCCTCCAAAAACCCATATTTAATGTTTCTTCTGCTCTTTATAACCGAGATACAGGGTGTTTTATAAACTTATCCTATTTCCTTATCCTGTAGATTATTTTGAAATTTGGTAGACGTACATGATAACCATTACCTAGAAACTCCATCAAAAGCATCTCCAAAAAGATAATGCAGGTCCGGCTTAACAAAAAATTTCAAAACTCGTCTTTCCTAAAAATAACATCCTGTATAGAGATTTTTTAAATTGCTCTTTATAATTGGAAAGAGTATGAAAAATCGAATCTACTATTTCCTTTTAATTTTTCCGCAGACAATTTTACTATAAAAAATTTACCGTAACAATGGTATCGGAGAGGTTTTTTTTTATTTTTTAGCTTAAAATGAAATCTATTTAATGCAACTAGAGAAGCATCCTAGAAATTCAATTGAATTTGTATGTTTACGAGTATAGACCACTGAAAAATGTGATTACAGGGTCGTACTTAGAAATACTCATTCAATATATTTCGAACACCCTGAATAAGGATATGTATCTGGAAACTGTACACTTCTACATTCAGAATAACAAAAATAAGATACGGGAAATAAATTTATACTTCAAAAAACTGAGAGATTTTTATTAATTTTATTAAATTGATTTGAAATTCTAACAACATTGTCCAAACGTAGCAAGTCTAACCTACAAAAAATTGCAGTATAAATTTATTTCTCGTATTCTACTCTTGTAATTCTAAATGAAGAAGTGCATTGTTTCCAGATACATATCCTTATACAGAGTGTTCGAAATATTCGAAACATATTGAATGAGTATTTTTAAGTATGTCCCTGTAATCACATTTTTTAGTGGTCTGTATTCGTAAACATACAAACTCAATTGAATTCTCAGGATGCTTCTCTAGATGCATTCAATAGATTTCATTTTAAGCTAAAAAATAAAAAAAAATCTCTCGATACCATTGTTTACCCCCAAAACGTCCATAAATTATTACTCTGACGGTAAATTTTTGGTAGTAAAATTAAAAGGAAATAGTAGATTCGATTTTTCATACTCTCTCCAATTATAAAGAGCAATTAAAAAAAATCTCTATACAGGGTGTTATTTTTAGGAAAGACGAGTGTTGAATTTTTTTGTTAAGTTGCACCTTCATTATCTTTTTGGAGATGCTTTTGATGGAGATTTTAGGTAATGGTTATTACGTGTACCAAATATCAAAATAATATACAGGGTAACTCGGAAGTTATGCCCAAGTAACAAAAACTGATATATAAAAGTTATAAACACAAACATAAAATCATGTTTGGAAGGTAAATGGTGCCTTAAAATGTGAAATAAGCATATATACAGAGCTTATTTAGCTGTTATAATTCTAAATAGGCCCACGTTAGGCAACCATTTCATAAGGGTATTACGAGCAACTGCATATTAATAACTGTTCTAAAGTACTTCTATGATATTCTTATAAAGGTTTGAAATACCTTTTATACGACGTTTATATATCCTGACCTCCTAACCGCAGTAGTTATGGACACTATAAAGTTACTGTTCAAGGACCACATATAGGTAATTTAGAAGTTAATATACCATTTATATGACGTTAACACCTACATCATCAGAAACAAGATTTTTAGAAGAAACCATAATACTTATATAACTTCAATAGTGCTGAATAATAGAAACATCAATTATGTATTTAAAACTAATGCAACTGTCAATCTGCTTCGCCAATTTAAGTATGTATGGCGTCTATCGCATACTACTACATTATCTTAACCTCGGCGATATAGTGAAAAGGGACACAGGAAAACTGGCATGTGAAGCAAATTTTACTGTGAAAATAGATTACGGTCCCTCGAAAAAAAAAAAACGCGCCCGTTATCTTATCAAAAATAAAAATTTTTCTGTAGCATTAATTTATGTGACAATGTTTTTTTAAAAGCGATAATCGGCCCTATTCCGTATCACGTTATGTTATTTAACGACCATCGTTAAGTGTGCATTTATGTAATATAACGATATGTCTAAAAATACCGATTCTGTATCATCATGCTCATAGTTATGTCAACGAGAATCGTTATTTTATCATCGTTAAAATAACTGGACCAGTTTGACAGCTTGTTACGACTTAACGATATCGTTAAGTGGAACAAATGTCAAAAATCTAATCAGTTTTTGCTAAATATTCGTGGTGATTTGTAATTTTTTGCAACCAAACATAAATAATAGGCTGCTTTTGAATGGTCCTGTTTTTTTTACATTAACTTTATTAGCAAATTGTTCCCACAAATTGTTAATTATTTTAATCTCGCATGGTTTGCTCTTCCCCCTTATTACAATAGGACGATTTTCTAAAAATTCCAACAGCATGTCATACTGTGGCCTTGTTGTTTTTGGAAGGCGTTCTTGTTCTACCATTTATAATTATATTAAGTACACTTGAATGTAAACTTTCCTCGCGTTATATTGTACAAATTGCACTTCTGTCAGATGACCCTTGTCCCTGCTTCTGTCATATGTTTTGATGGTATGTTATATAAAGGTTATACTTTGACGGATCTAACGGGACCGAATCCATCTCTTTTTACATTCACTGAAGGTGTATCGTTCCATCTCGCTTCGTGAGAATCAAAACTTACTTCTTTTTTAACGTATAATTTTAACAATATCGTTAATGAAGCTTGATAGGGAATCACAGAACAGTTAACAATATAGTTAAATACGATCGTTATTTTAACATAACGGACCATCGTTAAAAATAACATACATGATACGGAATACGGCTGATTTACAGTCTTCCAGACAAAACTAATTTCTGTGAGTAGAGCAGCTTATTTTAGTACATAATTGTTATAAAATTGTTCGGAATTATTTATTTTCAATCAAAATTGAATTCTCGCAATTAGATTGCAATATGGCGGTAATGGATATGAGAAAATGCAAACTGCTAGTTCAATAGCTTCATGAAAGAAATTTAAGAGCTTATATTACTTTATCAACTCCTTAATATGGATAGTTTGATAAATGTATCTATTTTAAGTTAACGCCTCTTTACAAATAATCGGTGTTGCCGATTTACTTGCCGGTTATTATCAAGTCTGACATAGTTATACATTTTGTATTAATATCTACAATGTCTATGATAGCAAAATACTTTTCGTTAATAACTGTAAATAAAATTTTCTGTAGTCCATATTTTATCTCATCCACTGGTGACATTTTATTTATTATTTTCAAAGTTATTATATGTATCTATCTGGGGAATTAACTTAACGTTTGTCAACACTGTTTTTTCTAACCGGCATGAGCCGCCACTTGGTTTCTTCTCCGTCAAGAGCAGTGGGAATTGGAGTTAGTCCTGACCAAGTCTGTCTTATTTCGCTAAAAGGCGATATAATCGTTCCATTATAGTGGTTAAAACTACAATTTTTGAAATTGTAGGTGGTATATCTTTGACATATTCTAAAACCGTTTTTATTGGATTTTCAATCCCGTTATGCCAATATTCCACCGAATCAATTGTTTTTACACTTATGTTAGGTGGTATTTGTGGAAAAGCTCTTGGATCCTTCGGTAACGCTGCACTTGACAATCGGTTGTTAAATTTAAGAGTTCTTTCAGAGCAGTATGCTTCTACTTATGCCGTACTTACTGCCCACGATCTTAATTTCGGTCTGAACTGATGGTTTAACTCAAACTTAGACATCATTTGAATTTTTCCCCACATCTTAGCAATTTTACCTTTTACCTTGCGTTTAAAGTTACCACTTTTCTTAATATTTTTCCATTTTTTTGGAATCTCACTCATGATGGAAATGTACTAATTGAATAGCACTTACAGAACTTTTCAAGCTTAGGTTAAACTTGTTATATAGCACCGCTATTGAGCTACAATATTTTATAAAAGTATCACATGTCCCTTTCTAAATAATTGTCAGAAAACGACATCTGATCCCGTGACGTTTATCAACGCTATTTTGCTTAAATCACCAAACTATTATATAAATCGATTATATAAACGTTTACAAAGTATACTATAAAGTATGTACTTAAAAGTGTAAAGAATATGCTTCTAAATTGCTTCATGATTATCATAGAAAGGTGTATGAACCAGTTGAAAAACTGTTATATAGAGGTCTTCTAATTATGTTCTAAGATCGCTTTTATCACAATATAATAGAACTAACTAGTAATATAAGCAAATTGGTATTCCAGAGTTGTCTAATAAACCAAAAAAGCTTTCCGTGAAACCGATATAAATCAGTAACATAATATTCTGGTAATTAAACGGTTACCAACATGTTACTTGGGTGAGGTTCTAAAGAAATAGGATAAATGTATAAAACACCCTGTATCTCAGTTATGAAGTGCAGAAGACACATTAAATATAGGTTTTTGGAAGCACTAAAGTGATCCACATCTACTGTTAAAGTTACCCCCTTTCCCAATGAAACACTCTGTATTTTCATTATTTTCAAAGTTAAAGTTGAATCGGTAATATATTTCGTCATGTTTTCAATGTTTAAACGATACAATCATGAAAAAATATTTTTTGTAGAAATTTTAATTGGCGATAATTTATCCCTATACAATTTTTTGTATTCTGTATGTGTCGTAAGTTGATTGAAAATTTTATCATAATATTATTATTTATATCTCATTATATTAATGGAATAATGTCATTTCCATGGAAAATTGCTTTTTAATTATATTCTCATCAATTGCAATTGTTAAACTGAAAGATTTTTATTACAATAATTAAGAAAGACAAAGTGGCGCTGCGTCAAATCTTATAAATTTTGAATATGATGTTGTACTCGACCTCTTGACCAAAAGTGTCCATGGGACCAATTTAATCGTATTACTAGTTTCCGATATACAGAGTGTTAAAATAGAAAAATCCTTGTTTTTACCACGTAATTTTATTATCAACAAATAAATATACATTTTTAGTTGATAGTATACCATTCTGTCACACTCACTCACTTTTCATAAAATGAATGAGATTTAAAAAAAAATATTTATTTCTGTCAATTTTAAACCTTCTCCTGACAATAAAAGTTATGTGCTTACAAACATTTCGGCGATGAATTCCAGTAGATTTCGAAGAATCGACAACACATAGTTTCTTCAAGAAAAATTGCATTACAACCGTTATTTGGAATTTTACTTTGTATAAATATTTAACAATTTATGTCCACCATTCAACTGGTTGTAGATAAAAATGAATATAAACGTTTAAGGTAATTTTTGCAAATTATTCCTCTAAAAATAGTAGAAAGAAAATGATGAAGGAATTACATTACTTATAGACCGGAATTTCATGACCAACTAATACGTATTTATGGAAGTTTCAAAATCGCGTGCTTAGAACAATTCTTCACGAGAGTTTAGTTAGTATTTAGTACCACAAAACATGATCTTGATATATTGAGGATAAATGTACTTAGCAACACCCTTAATAAAAAGGATTGTAGTAAAGGATTATAAAATACACGGCTCAATTTCCATTTTTATTACCAGTGTTTGCTCATCAACTCAAGGACTTTATAGGTTAGGAAATGAAGCTAAAGAAATTGCAAAACCTCGCAATTTTTTCGTCCAGCATCGATTTGCATAAAAACTTTGGATTAGGCTCATTTCACCTTCTAGTTCATTCGCTACATTGTGCCGTCTTAACATGACATCGTAAACCTTAATATAAGAAAAAATTTGGTTTGCTTAGGATTGTTCCATGCTTTAGGATATTATATACCTATAGGATTTTTACGATAAAAAGACGATGATGTCATTTTTAGTAACTTTCCTGCTTATCAGAATAAATATCAATTTACCAACCGTAAATACAACTTATCCTCAACAGCCAGGGCAATTTACAGCTAACGGGTTGGCAAAACTTCAAAACGTTGTCAGATCAACTGGTAAATTTCCCCAGTTTGTTTTGACGTTTATTGACATTTTTTTGTGTTTGGGAGCCGTTCTGATGCCGGGTGCACTGCAGCCTGTTGGCTTATTGTACTCTACTCCCACATTTATTGACATTGGATCATCGCCTGATATTTACAAACTTTTTTGATGTTTTTAAATTTATTGCTTCTTCAAGATTAAAACAGGTGTTTTCATAACTAATTATTTAGGCAAATCTGCAATGTGTAGTTAATAAAATGCCAAAGCAGCTGAACAGTAGATGTCAAGAGATGGTAACATCTTTGTTAAGGTATTTTGAACAAGAACGCCGAGATGGGGTCCCGCTTCTCCCGCTTACTGTAAGAGACGTAAGTAATAGTTTTCCCTATTTGTATTCATTATTATGTCAATCCAACATCAGATTGACTTTTCTAGTTTTCGTACAATGAAGAAAAAAACTACAGCTTGGCAACATCACAATATTCTGTTTTGCAACTTCATCGTCTTTTTATCGTAAATAAACTATAGCGATTTAATTCTTGAACTTTGCAGCTTTTCAAACCTCAACAACATTGCAATTTTTATAAGGTAATAGGTTATGTAATAGGTAAGATTATGTAGATTATTACGCTCCGAAGTAGGTTATTCGAATTTGAAAAAAAACAGCTCCTTCATTTTCAGTGACAGGAAGTTTTTTCAAAAATGATTATGTAGGCGTTTTTAAGAGCTATTTTTTAAGAGCTATAAGAACTATGTGAATTAAATTCCCAGGATCCCTAAGTATTTGAGTGGGGTTAGTTTAAAGTTTGAAGGGCTCAAATAAGGTGATGGTAAATACAGGTATTAAACGGTTATATTTCGCCAAATATTTAATGCCCAGAAAATCTACACACAGGGAAATTTTAGTCATTGAAAAAGCTGCAATTTTTTCTTCCAATATTTTCAGAAATATTTTAAGGAGAAGGGTGAAAAATACACAAATAAACTTTTAAAATTAGGCATTTTAAATTGGTCAAACTTTTTGGATGTATTGATAAAACATAGATAAAAAGAATCACAGGAGGTTGAAAATAGATTTTAATTAGGGGTAGGATAGTTGGGGGGCTGCTTTTATAAATTTTTTCTTGGAAAAAAGTGGGTACCGACCTTATTTTGTCGCTCAATATTATAATTATATAGGTACTTTAAGAAAGATTCTATTAGTTTTCCTGGTTTTTTGACATTGAATCTTTCAAATTATGAATTTGACGGAAAAAAGCTAACCATTGTTTTTGATAAAGTGCAGATTTTTCGCAAAAAACGTAAATATTTTCCTTTTCGTCGAAAAACCGTTACTTCCAGCCGCGAATAACTCTAAAAATATTAGTTTTGGAGAAGAATTTGAACAATATCTTTGTATTAGAATCACTTTTTCCATACATTCCTTCAGTAAAAATCTAGGGTGGTAGGGTGGTAACCACCCCCAAGGTCTTAAGGTACATCACTATGATATATAAAATAATCTTTGGACTACTCCCTACCTTCCGTGAAAATTTGATGTGAATCCGAAAAATATTGTGAGCCAAGATTTTTCATTTCCTGTACGGTTTCTTATCTATCGTCAATTTTATATTTTTTGGTAGATCTTCTTATCACTTGTCTTTCCATAGTTTTTATGAAATGTTTTTGTTTTTCAATAACATCTAACATAATTTATCTAAAAAAACTAAGTCAAGCCAAGCTAGGCTAAGTAGGTAGGTACATTTCTCTTGAAATAAAAAGATGATTGAAGGTAGAAGCATTGGTCTCCACTTGGTTCAGCTCCAAATAGTATTTACTTAGACACAGTTTCCTGTACATAATTCTTATTTCAGTAAAGCGTGTTTTCAATAGATGTCAAAGATAATAG
>CAJUYG010003257.1:0-15835 GCA_910591675.1 Galerucella calmariensis
GATCTAAGTGATATGTTAGCAGAACATGTTGCAAAACAAAAGGTAATAGTTGATTAATTGTTTTTGTAAAATTTGTTATATCAAGAACAGGTTATTCACTCTCGGCCATCTGATTTCTGGGAAAAAAAACTATTTTTTAAGTTTTCTGGGATTTATTATAATTATTTTATGTATTGGGTGTCCCAATAAGAATGGCTCTCGAATATACAGATTCCGAAAAAGTTTCAAAGGTCATACAATTCACGCAAGTAAGTAAGTAATCTTTATTTAGCTCCAAGCTAATTACAAACAACTAATTCTATTTATATACAATATACAAAAGAAAATAACTTGAAACTAAAATGTCCCATCTCTAAAGAAGAAACTCACATTTTTATTGAACATTTTTACTGTTTTTAATATCAGTTGGTAGCGAATTGTAAAGTCGAAGCTCATCAGAGAAAAGTGATTTCATGAGAAATGATTTACTTGTAAATTCTACATTATAATGTTGGTTTGTACGTAATAATCGGCCATGGAGTTCAAACCTAGATACTAGTAGATGAGTTAGGTACTGAGGTAATTTTTTATTAATTATCTTGTAAATCAACACCAGGTTAGCTTTTTCAACATTTTGTTGGACTGACAACCAATTCAATTGTCTAAACATATTTTCTTTTCTTTCTTTTTCTAATTTTTTATGTTTTCACAATTTCTCTTTGAAAATTGGTGATTTTACGTTTTTTGGCATGAGGAATCATAATTTGCACTCCAATTTAACATTGCTAATAGAGGGCGCTAGTTACACTTGTTTGTGTTAATTAAATCAAAGTAAACTTTTTTTGGGCTAAACTTACAACTAAAATAATAAAAAAATATTAGAAAGAGTTAAATTCTACAAAAAAAGTTATTATTCTTTGATTCGTGTAACTCAATCGCTTATCGAGTTATTTGCTTCTATAAAGTTCAATAAATTTTAATTGTTTCATAAAAAATTTTATAATTCCTTAAATATGCAACAATAACAAATTTGTAAAGAAAAATAAAAAACTTCAAATCAAATGCTTAAAATGCCCACCATTTACTTCAATACACTTTATGATCCGCTTTCGTAAAGATCTCTTAATATCAAAATCACATTCGTGAATTAACACAAACAAGTGTAACTAGCGCCCTCTATTAGCAATGTTGAATTAGAGTGCAAATTATGATTCCTCATGCCAAAAAACGTAAAATTGCCAATTTTCAAAGAGAAATTGTGAAAACATAAAAAATTATTGCGAAAATCAAAATTTGAATTTAAACTTTGAACACGCCGTATCTCGGAAACTAGCAATATTTGTATAAGGCATGTTGAGCAGAATCATCATATTTTGAGGTCTATAATATACAGTTCAGTGATTGGACATTCTTAATGAATCACCCTGTATAGTTCATTTACGATAAGTTTGCAATTTGACATTTGTAGTAACAAATGCAGCCACTGAACAAAATCTAAATATCCAAAGTGTAAATGGAATAATTAATCATATAACGGGGGAAGTTGAGGTCCAAAAGTTGGCTGCCGTGTCCGAGGTTGCCAGACTTATTTTGTCAAAATCAGACAATTTCATCAGAATTTCTTGTGTTGGTTTGTCGTTTTCATTCGCCTGTTATAGTTTGTTATTCACTGTGTAAGATATAATCTGTTATTTTCATAACTATTTAAAAGAGAGTATTGAACACTGCATCACAATGCCTAAGTCTTTATCAAGTGGTTGCAAGGAGATGGTAGCATCCCTAATATCATATTTTGAGAGATAACGATATAACGGTGGACCACTAATTCCTATTACTTCTGTTAGACCGTCAGCCCGCTTCAAAAAAGCGTTATGATAGTTAAACGTATGCCAGTGCACTTTAGGCCAAAAAATGGCCAATTGCAAAAGGGCATACGTGATAATATGATTTAGTAATAATATAATTTGTTACACTTTTAAGAGTGCGTGCCAGCCCGTAAGTCGCACGCTGTATGCCGATCATTTTGCGATCGATTTTTTTTTCATAAACTAACGTTTGGTGTCTCGGCATAAGTGAAACTAAATTTGCAAAATGCAATGTTTCATTGCAATAAACAATTAAATCATGTGTCGTTTCCCCCACGGGCAAATATTTATTCCGCTTGATTGTTAATGAAAATGAGCAAAATTACCGAATCTCAAGGAGGCATACGTTCAACTATCATCACGCATTTTTGCAGCGGGCTGACGGTCTATGTGAAAGATGTAAGTTTTCAATAAATACATTATTACTTAATACTGCAATAACAATGCAATTCAACATGTGCGTATTTAATCATCAAAATTTTATAATTTCTGATCTTATTTTTGAGTGGAATGTAATCTTATACAATAAACAACTTATCAACATAATTTTTTATGTCAACAACTGGAAAAAAATTACAACGTGGCAACGATGTAAAACATCTGTCATGTTTTGTTATTGCAAACTTACCGTAAATTACAATTAATCAGAACGAAAATAACAGCTATTAACAAGAATGAATGTATGTATGTATGTATTTTGCGGTGACATTCACTGAGACCTAAAAGACCTATTGTGCCCCCTTACTTCTACTCAGTTTCTGAGGAGAGTCTCGGAAACTAGTAGTTCCTTTAGTCCTATTTCCCGGAGGAATTTTAGGCTTCAACTTAGGTAAATGTTCCTCTTCTATCCAGTAATCTCCGAAGTGCTGAGCTCTAGGATTCTGGAGTGCTGTGCAGTTGGAAAGTATGTGGATGGAGGCTTCTTTTTCCATTCCACAAAATCTGCATTCTTCTTCCTCCACTATTTTGAGCTTTTTCAGGTGCCCATTCAGGCGACAATGTCCCGTTAGGATCCCTGTAGAAACTCTTAGCGCAGTTTTACTTTGACTTATGCATTCTTTTGATCTCAACAGGTTGTAGTCACCCAGAAGAGTCTTTGATTGTATAAGCCCTACTAGATCTTTCCTATGGTCAGATCTTCTCTTTGTCTCGGCTTCACTTATTTCTCTCAGTGCCTTAATGGCTGCTTGACTATCCGACATTATGATAATCCTTTGTCTTCTGCATCCTTTATCAATATTGAACTGGGCGCACTTTCTTATGGCGTGGATTTCCGCTTGAAAGATACTTGGAGTTTTTCCCAAGCTTTCAGAGTGTTTGGTTCCTGGTCCGAACACTCATATCCCAGTTCCTTCTATTGCTTTTGAGCCGTCTGTATACCATTGAATGGCATTCTTTCTTGTTGCTTAATTCCGTAACGAATTTCTTTGAAAAGTAATATTTTTTCATCATACCGTCTTGCGGCATGTCCCAGGTTGTCTGATTTCTAAGATGTGAGGAGATGGTTTTTTTAATGATTCCCTCTTTACTTAGTCTGTATCTTGTTCTTTCTGCAACGCTTTCCACCACCATATGTAGTGGGTTGAGGTTGAGAATCACTTCCATGGCTGCCGTTGAGCATGTTTTCATTGCTCCTGTAATGCATATACAGGCTAGTCTTTGAATTTTGGAGAGGTTTTCTCTCGTCGTCAATAGGCTAGTTCCTCTACTCCATGCAATGGCTCCAGAAGTGATGATTGGTCTCACTATGGCAGTGTACATCTAGCTTAGGATTTTTGAGTTACAATCCCAGTTTCTTCCTGCTAGATTTCTGCACACCATTAGGGCCATTTTTGCCTTGTATGTAATCTCCTTTTCGTGTTTGTTCCACAGGAGTTTACTGTCTAGAGTTAAACCTAGATACTTGACTTCTCGTCTCCATTCAATCTCGTTCCCATCAAGTTTTATGGTTTTGAGGTTCAGTTTTCTTTTCTTAGTGAAGGCTATCAAGATGGTTTTAGTGGGGTTGATGCTAAGTCCCACTTGCCTACACCAGCTATTTGTATAGTTCAGACCCTTTTGTACAATATCACAAAGGGTGTTTTCGAATTTCCCCCTGGCTGCTATGACAATATCGTCGGCATATCCTTGGCAGGATATTCCGAGATCCGTCAAACCACACAGGAGTTCGTCAACCGTCAGACTCTACATTAATGCGGATGCTAATCCTCCCTGTGGGCATCCTCTGGTAGTGCAGATGGAGACAATGTTTTTGCTCGTGCTCGTCTCTGCTACTCTTGTGGTGAGCAGTTCCGACTTCCATTTGGATGTTGTGCTTTCTACACCTCTTCTGTTTAATGCTCTTTTGACAGCCTCATGTGGAGTATTGTAAAAAGCTCCTTCTATGTCCAAAAATCACATACTACAGCTTCTTGGTTGTCTAGAGCAACTCGGATATCCTCCGTCAGTTGTACCACTGCAGTCTCCGTAGATCTGCCAGCCCGGTAAGCATGCTGACATGGGTGGAGAGGTAGTCTCTCTAGGATTTCCGTTCTAATATGGTTATCAATAGCCTTTTCCATCGTTTTGAGTACAAACGATGTTAGACTAATTGGTCTGAAGGATTTGGGGTTTGTTGTGTCTCTTTTTCCAGTTTTTGGAATGAATGTTACTATTACCCTTCTCCATGCTTCAGGTATATAACCCAGTTCTAAGCTGCTTCGACTAATTCTAACCAGATGCGGTAGAATTTCGTCTTGTCCTTTCTGGAGCAATGCTGGGAAAATTCCATCTGCTCCTGGTGCCTTGAAAGGTGCAAAAGTGTTCATGGCCCATTTCAACCTATCGTTACTACAAATGTGTTTGTCCACTGTAATACTTTCTCTCTGTGAACTTCGAGAGAATAACAAGAAACATCTTAACTATGTTTTTGAACAGAAACAATTTGATTAGATTTGATATTACAAGTTTCAGTCGATCTATTTAAATAAGGGGTGGGGGAAGGTGGTAACTTTGTTATAAAAAAACGCCCATAACTCCGGTTCTACCTAACAGCGAATTAAAAATTTCGACATGAATTAAAGAATGACATACACGTTAGAGGTCGCTATTTTTTTTTTTAAACCTAGCTATCTTCGAAGTATGCAGTTTCAATTGGAGATTATAAAAGTAGACCTAGTCGGCAATAGAATATATCCTTCCTGTCCCGATATATCTTGAAGAAAGATTACATTTTTAAGCATTTCGCCACAACCATAGTAGATAATCTATATACACAAAAACAATGAAATATTTTTTTCTTCTGGGAACCACGCTCTAAAGTTTTCGATTTTCCATAGGAATAACACAAGAAAAAATTTCATTTTCCTTCTGATTATAACTAATAAATGATAAATTGCACTGCAATGCCCTTTTATACAGAATTATACGCTCTAAAAAAAGGTCTGATGCCATTTTTCGATCAATCAACTGAGTCAAAAGTTATATTTTGGAGGATGATGTTTTAACATGCAGTAATGATCCATATAAGGAATGTTTAGAATAATTCAATATATTAAAAGTCAACAATGATGTAGCTGAACCTGAGGTCGCTTTTATTACAATAATTGTACCAAATATGAGGAACAACTGCAATATTTATTGCAAGTGGCTCGCGAACATATATAGGTCCATCACGCTGGAACCCGCTTTAGGAAAAACCTTACTTTTTTCGCTCATTTTTACCTAAAAGCGATACTAATAAATGTAGTATAGATCATTTTTTTGTAGTACCAATAATTATGAAATCAATTTAGAGTGTATTTTAACAGGAAGAAAGAAACAGCATATTTACTTAACATTTAGCACGTATTATCAAAACACGCCAATATAAAAACTTTAAATAGAACATGCGCCAAATAGCCTAGTCAAAGTACACAAAATATCCGTAAAATGCCGCAAAAAATACAAAATACAAAAAATTTAAAATTGAGTATTGAAAAGGGTTGTGATTAGTATGAGAAAAACTTTACGATGCTAGACATGCAATTTTCCGGAAAATCGTTGAGTGAATTTTTGTTTTTTTGTTTTTTCTCTCTAATTATTTAAATAATGAGATTACAGGAAAATTTTCGAATCAAAAATTGTAGCGAATACATTTATCTACAAAATTTATTTGAACATTTTTTTTGTATCTGCATTATTTTTCGAAATATACGAAATTTCCCTAGAAGTATTTTTGAACATAAATTTTCATGTTTTTAATTTTACGATTGTAAATAAACAATGACATTTAGAAAAAAAAATTCGTATGAAATGTGTTATAACATGGGGAATCTAGAAAGACATTGAAAAAAAATTTTGTAATGAATTATCATTGATTTTCCACGTAAACCCCTACTGAAAAGTAGTTTTTTTACCAAATGTCTCTAATTAATTAATAAATTAAAAAATTAAATTATTTCAAAGAATATTTGAAACTTTTTTTGTTTCTGCATTTTTCACAAAGATACATACGATTTTCCACGTGAACCTTCATCGAACCTTCATTTTTTTGACCCCAATTCATTTTGATTATTGTTTTAATAACGGACTCTATTTTTAATGTAATTTGTTGAAAAAATTTGTTGTTAAGGGCAAGTGTCCTATCCGTCGGAAAAACTCCTGCGGGGCAACGGTGAGAGGCGAGGAAAGACAATCCGCTTAATTTTAGACCGTTCACGATATTCAACGCACACGATTGCCTTGTCGTCGGAAATCCAGGGCCCGGCTGGCCGGCTATGATTTCGAATAATTTAAATGGTTGCTGAACTGTTGCCGGAATGGTTTAGCGATTTTGTAGAATTGCATTATAAAGATATAACGTTTATGAGATACCTATACTTCCTTGTGGCCAGGTGGTACCTAGTGCAAAGTGCAAGCGACATAATTATTATTAGATTATCCGTTCAACCAACTTTTAAAACATGGAGGATCGTAGAAAAGGGTTGAAAGGTCGACTTAGATTGAATGCCAGGAGACTTTTAGCTCCCACAATACTAAGAAACCCATATATACAATAAAAAAATTTCTTCTTCAGAAGAGTCCAATTGGAATGGTAAAAAAATTTGAAGCAAAACATAAATACTGGATCAAGCGCAAGAGACTTTTCGATACAAAACAGGATGCAGGACGTGATTTAGGCTATGGTGATCAATGCCAAAAGCCGGATTTATCGCCCGAGGAATTCGAAAGGGAAAAAGAGGAATTTTTGGAAAAAATTAAAAAAGACTCTGAAGAAATCAAAAGGGTTCAAGAGGTTACCAGGGAACAAAGCGATTCGGATTTGTGGCATTTAGAACGCAGAAAGCGACTTACTGCATCAAACTTCAGCGCAATTTGCGCAAAATTTAGTGCTAGAAGCAATGGCAATACCAGTAAACTTATTGAACGTCTACCCGAAACAAATACGTTCAGATAGTATTGAATGGGGAAACAGAACGAAAAACGGGCAATCGAAAGCTTAGACAATCTTATCGATGAAAAAATATCGCCCTGTGGGCTATTTATAAGTCAAAGTTTCCCATTTTTAGCTGCAGCTCCAGATGGTTTAATTGGAAAGAAAGGAATCGTTGAAATCAAATGTCCATTCAGCGCCAAACATATGGAATACAAAAAAGGAAAATAACATTTTGGAAGAAAAACGGGGAAATCAACCAAAACCACAAATGGTTCTATCAAGTGCAAGGTCAGCTTCTGGTTACTGAAATATCCTATTGCTGTTTCGCAGTTTGGACGCCGTCCGGTATAAAAAAAGAAATTATTTAAAAAAATGATGTGCTTTGCGATAGAGTGAAAGACCAACTTTCAAAATTTGATATGAATTGTTCTTTACCTGAGCTAGTAGATCCCAGAAAATCTAGAAGTATGGACATCAGAAATATTTCATTAAAATCTATTTAAATATAGTCAAAGGCACTCTTATCTGGCGGTCATACGATTCATCAAAGACATACTCACAGTTTATGTTTTTTTTATTACATTTAATTATGTCTATAAAAATGCACTTGCAAGGGTTTTGAAATTTACAGATTTGTCAGCAACGGTTGAATTTTTTTTGATAATTTTTTCAGGAGTTTATAGAAAAGGTTTGACTAGATGTCTGTAATTATTTTTAATTCTGATCTGAGAACCCTTATTATTTTAAATGGCCGCTCGAAAATGGGCTATTTTCAACTACAAAAATCATAATTTTCTATGCAATTTTGAAATATCTCATATAATTATAGACATATCTCGATCTTTTATATACTAAATAGAAAAAAAATCTTGCCAAAAATTGCAACGGTTTTCAAAAAGAATGTGTATTTCTAAACCTCTTATATGGTATTTTCGCGCACCCGGGGAGCGGAGCCTTAATATTTTATTTAATTTATTATTATTGTTGTTATTACGCGGAGGCGCGTATAAACCGCTCTCTCACCTGCTTTTTCACCTTTATTTGTGCTCCTTTCTCTTTCTTACATGAGCCATAGGTGTGTTCTTTTGTATTGCGATCACTTCTAAATAGGGTCATTATAAAGTTTACAAATTTTTAGATATTATCATAAACACTATAAAAAGTTATAGAAGGTTTGCTGAAAGACGTTTGATTTAAGTACTTATGGTAAATAGTTGTCTATTATTTAAAAAATTTGATATTTATAGAAAAACTGTATAGTAATTTCGAAAGTAGATACTTCAAAGTGTTGAGTGGTAAAGTTTCATTGAATTATATTAATTTCGAAAAAAGATATAATTGAATGAAGTCTGAAAAAAAAACAAGTAAAATTAAGCATGCAAAAAAAACTATTTTTAAAATTCGAAATATTGATGGCTTGGCTTTTATAATAATATTGTGTTATGCTCATTGGCAATGCTAAATCTAGAAGAAATTATCTGATAAGTATTAATTAAATAGGAATTATAATTGTTTTTTGACTTTTTAGCTCTAGTTTTTTATAAATAAACTGATTTTACAGTTAGAAAATCTACTTTTTCAAATTTGAAAGTATTTCTATCGAAAAGCTGAGATCTTTCTCTACATTTTACATGTGTTTATTAATTTTTTCAGAATGTTATAAACCCAAAATTATTAACTTTTAAGTCGAACGGTTAATAAATTTGGCTCCCGGGCCGTTCGCGCGTAACTACGAATTGACTAGCACTGACATTAATTGTATCTCTTTTATCTTTTCAATTTACAGAAAAACTTTTTAAATAAAATTTGTAGATAAATCAGCAAAAATTTTTGATTCAAACATTTTTCTGTATCCTTATTATTTAAACAATTGGAGTGAAAAAACAAAACAAAATTATACTCAACGATTTTCCGGAAGATTGCATGCTTAGCATCGTAAAGTTTTTCTCATGCTAAACACAACCCTTTTAAATATTCAATTTTGAATTTCCAGGTTTTTTGTATTTTTTGTGAGGTTTTATGTGTACTTTGACTAGGCTAAAAATGAATGTATAAATAAGGCATCGACATCAACATTTTTAGTTGATATGTCGAGACCAGCACTAAAGATGACTGCCGACATAACATCCCAGAAAACATCAAACACATTGACTCCGGCCGTGTAAACCTACATTTTTATATTAGTCTCTACTGTATGTTATGTTGCCTTGCTATTTCAATCAATTACGTCTAGTTTTAATGATTTTTTTTTGTTTACAGAGTAAGAGAAAGCGACAACAGCAAGATACAAAGCAAACAAAGAAATATAAAGAATTTAAATTTTAAAATTATTTTGTACATTTTTTTGTGTAGTAGGGTTTAAGCAACAATATTTGTAGATTATAATAATCCAATTATCGTTCCAACTAATAAAAACGTGTGGTAAATATGTTTTTTTTTATTGGTGAACCATTTTACCTATTTAAAGCACGCCTCAGCGTACTTTAAAAAACGCGCGTGTTTTAAAGTTACCGTGGCAACATCAACAACTCAAGAAACGAAGTGTAAATCTATGGTCTAAATCATGTCCAAATGACAATTTTTTTATTATTGATCTGACAGGAGTAGTTTGTAACGTCAAAACTTTTATTCGAACAATATTTAACAATGTCAAATTTATAAATTAAAATGGAAAGTGCCGTTGGTATTGTTTGAAATATTAATATTTAGATTTTTCAAATATTAGGAAATGGTATTTAAATTAATACTATTGACATTCACAGAACTCAATAAGGTTGAACTTCCATCAAAATACAAATAAGTTTATGTTTTTCTCATTTCCATGACAACGCAAGGTATACATCATAATATATACATCACGAACACATCACGAATTCAACCATTTGACATTTAGTTCTTATTTCCATCTATGATTTCCATTTCTTGTTGTTGTAGTAGTTATAGACCAGTATTTATAATTTCAAAGTGCACCAATAAAAAAAAAATAGCGTAAAGTATTCGTGGATAACTGGTCTTTAAGACACTTGCTCTATTTCGAGCACTCCGGCTTCGCCGTCGTGCTCGAAAAATCGCGCGTGTTTTAAAGACCTTAATATCCACTTATACTTTAATATACTATGTTTTTATAAATAAAACTTTCCATAATTTTTTCATAACTCCAATTTTTGTATTATCATATAATACAATACTGTTCTAAAATAATTTAGCTACTTCTTATTGTTTGTAATGAAATAGCAGAAGACTGAAACACCTTTTGGTAGGAAAGCATACATGTCTGACTTTCTGCTTCCCAACAGAAGCAGCAAGTACGTACCGGATGGCCAACTAAAAACGGCCGTCGGCTATATCTCAGGAGTGGATTATAGCACAGGTTCGGGAACAAAAATTTGATAATAAAAGTGGCCTCGAGAAACACCTGGAAATTATTTTCAGAATTGTAGGTCTACCGATAGAGGGCGTATTTGACAGTTAAGATTTTAAAATGCCATATTTTTCAAAATTTACTCAATTAAGGACCATATTAAATATTAAAATAAGATTCCTCGACAAATTCTGAATATTTTTATTGGGACAAGTTTGAGTCTATCTCTTCAAATGAGGGTGGGGGAGAGTGGGAACTTTGTTACGAAAAAACGCCTGTAATTCCGGTTCTACTCAACCGATTTTAATGAACTTTATGTTGTTTGAAAGAGCTTTTGTTGAACAATCGAAAAATTGTAAATATGAAGTAATCTGACTAATAACATAAATGCTAGAGGGCGCTGTTTTATTTTTCTTAAATATTGTGTTTTCTCGTAACAATTTTAAATGGAAGCATACAAATTGAAGTAGGTCTTTGAAAAGTAGACTAAATTAGTAATAAAACACTGCAAACCGCAAGGCGATATCTCTTTTATATCCAGAGATATCCTAAGAAACAGGTAAATGGTGGGAATTGTTCTTCCAACGTCTAGAAGGCTGGTTCGCGTTAATAGAAAATATTAAATTTAGCCTGAATGAATAGATCTTACATTGGTCTTCAGTAATTTAAGCTGTTATCATACTAATGTTATGGTTGCCACTAGATTACCTAATTGTAATGCTGTCGCTAGTAACAATGAGAACGAATTTTAAAATATTGTGATAAATCGGACAATTGAAACCTTTAATAACTAGGTACGTAATTAGTGCCGCCCTAGATGTTCGAAATGTCGTCCATCATTTTCAATGCATGAAATCAATCGCTGACGAGTAGAGAAAACAGCAGCTTCAATTTCTGCCCTTGAAATACTTTGTATTGTCTGTCGTTACTTTCAACCATGTCAGCTCTTGTTGCGGGTCTATCGGCATAAACGAGATCTTTTACTCGCCCCCACAAATAAAAATCTAAGCAACTTAGGTCTAGACCTCGGTGGCCAAATAAATGAACTTACAAATATCGGTTTTTATTGATATTTTATGTTTTTGATTCACTAACACATCGCTTGAAAACAAATATAACATTCTTATTTAATTGAAAAAATGTAGCACAACTAACTTCACCAGCCTTCTAGACTTTGGAAGATCAATTCCCGCCATTTACCTGTTTCTTACGATATCTCGGGATAGGAAAGAAATATCGCCTAATTAAGTCTACTTTTTGAATATCTACTTCAATTTGTATGCTTCCATTTAAAATTGCTACGAGAAAACACAATATTTTTAAAAAATAGAACAGCGCCCTCTAGCATTATTGATAAGATCGCTTCATATTTACAAATTTTCAATTGTTCAACAAAAGCTCTTTCAAAAAACATCAAGTTTATTGAAATCGGTTAAGCAGAACCGGAATTATAGGCGTTTTTTCGTTACAAGGTTCCCACTCTCCCCCACCCCTTATTTGAAGAGATAGACTAAAACTTTTCCTATTAAAAATATGCAGAATTTGTCGAGGAATCTGATTATAATATTCAATATGCTCCTTAATAAAGTAAATTTTGAAAAATTTGACATTTTAAAATCTTAACTGTCAAATACGCGCTCTAGCGGTAGACCTACTTTTCTGAAAATAATATCCAGGCGTTTCTCGAGGCCAGTTTTGTTATCAAATTTTTTTTCCCGAACCTGTGCTATAATCCACTCCTGAGATATGGCCGACGGCCGTGAATAAAGAAAGTATATTACACTACAAGGGCATAACGTTTGAGTTTCCTGCACTGTGCACCATGATGCCCACAATAAATGATTGCTTCAAATAAAACCTCAAATGTCAATAATGAAACAGCTCCCGGTATGAAACATCGTTTGTTACGCCAATGGCAAGAAACGGTCCTTACGACGCGACATACATAAACAAGACCGATTTGGATTTAGGCGCTTTAGGGCTTTCATTGATGCCGTCCCTGTGCTGTTCATTGCTCCAGTAATACCAAAGAGGGCTTGTCTTTGAATTGCAGATAGTTTGTTCACTGCTAAGGATACTTCTGTCCTCTTCCACCAGACTATTGTTCCATAGATGATCGTTGGTCTAATCACAGTTGTGTAAAGCCAGTTAACCACCTCAGGTCGTAGTCCCCAGGTTTTGCCCATTACTCTTCTGTATTGCCAGAAAAGCCTAGTCGCGCTGGTAGTAATAGTTTCCAGATGTGTCTTCCAATTCAGTTTGGAATCAAGGGTCACTTCCAGATATTTAACTTCCTTGGATATTACTAGTTCTTCTTCGAACATCAGTACTCTACCCTGCGGAAGAACTCTTCTATTCGTAAAAGCAACTAGTTTTTTTTGGATTAACTTGAAGGTCTTCTTTAAGGCAACATTCCTCCACAATTCGTAGTGCTTCTTGCATGACATTCATGATTACCTTTGGACATTTCCCATTGGTGACAATCACAATGTCGTCCGCAAAGCCCTGCGTCCATATGCCTAGATCATTCAACCTGCAGATCAAGTCATCCACAATTTGGTTCCATATTAGTGGTGAAAGTACTCCACCTTAAGGACATCCTTTCGTTGTCCTAACGGTGTGAGTTATATCATGCTGTAACGCGTTTACCTCCTTCTACACACTATGGACACCCTTGAAGCTAAATTTCGGTTCAAGTCACGGGCGCCAGATTTTAACGTGGTCTGCTCCACGGCCCCTTGACCCTTAGCGTCAAGAGTTCCAGATAGCCTCAGATGGAGGTTACGGATAATTCCAGGGGTCTTATTTTAATCAACTAATCTCAAATTTATAACCCGGATGAATAAAATATCGGTTTGGTTTCAACTAATGATTTACTGACGGAATAAATAGAAATTTTTCCTTTGTTATAATAATGGTCTATTGTAGTTATAACTCTATAGGTACTGACAAACTAATGGGGAGGAAAAAGGGCGGCCGTAAAAGTCTGAGCCGATCAGATTATCTAATACGGGGAAAATCTACCAGGCAATCGAACAATCGTAACTGAGCCACAAGACAAGTTCGATCCACCTTTTGGATTTGAAAGAAAAAATGCCACGAAAATAGACAAATAGACAAAATAAACAAATATATCGGTTTTTGGGACAATGAAAGAACGTTTCGAATCTGCCGGGTAAAAGAAAAAGCGTAACTGAGCCACAAGACAAGTTCGGTCCATCCTTTGGATTGGAAAACACGAGAATAGAAAAACAAATCCATCAGTTTATGAGACAATAAAAGAACGTATCGAATCTGCCGGGTAAACGAACAAGCGTAACTGAGCCACAAGACAAGTTTGGTCCACCCTTTGGATTGGAAAGAAAAAACACGGGAATAAAAAAAGGTAGAACGTGTCGCGGGACACACGGTAGGAACTTTAGTTCCTTTTAAGCAAAAATTATGTAATACATCTGACGTTATAGATAATTGATTCCCAAAGTGGTCCAGGTGGACCCCCAGGGGTCCACGGGAGCCCGACAGGGGTCTACGCTTGCGTGGAAAAAAAATGGGGGTCCACAACTCGTTAACGGGGGTCTATAAAAATGTATTAGGTGACCCGACTTGACTTCTCCTATGAATATAAGGAGACAATAATATAGGCAGACAATATTATAAGAAGCTTGACGTCTCCTATGAATATAGGAAGACAATATTATGAGAAGCTCAGCAATTGTTTTTGTAAGAACTTGCATATTCCATATTCAGAAAGAGCGTGTCAAGACTCGCCGATGCCGCGCCTCCCGCCCGCCTAGTTAAAGTCGTGTCTAAACTTGCATGAACTTGTTGGATTTTTCTCTAATATAAATACGAATGCGAATGATAAACATTACTCACTTGTTTCCGGAATTTCAAAAAAGAAAGTGTACCTATTGAAAATTAAAGTGAATTGATATTATTGTTTGCCAGTGTTTATCTATAATATAGATAAACAATTTTCATATTTCTTGGTGGTCGAGTAGTAAGCAATCCAGACTCTCACGCCGTACACCCGGGTTCGATTCCCGTGAAAAAGTTTTTTTTTACTTGTTACTTTTATTTTTAAATAATTATTCTGCTTGATAATAATAACAACAATAGGTAGAAGTTTGAAATATATAGCAGAATATTCATTATTATAGATAATGGTACGGTACCCTTCGTGAGGGAGTCCGACTGGCAACATCTACTTATAACAGCATCGTATATTTAAAAAAGGAAACCGTAGCATTATACAAATTGGACATTCAAGAACTGTACGTTTACCACAAAATTAGTGGAAACATAAAATTGAATTGTTAAATTTTTAATTTGAAGTTATATTACAGTTTATAGAAATTTTATTTTCTAGATTTTTCTTAAGTGGGTCGTAAAAAAAATATGCTGCTCGACTCGTGTGGATTGTCCATATCGCACTTGAACGATTGATTAGGTTCTTCGTCCTCGTGCGATATGTCCATCATATCCACATTGGTTGCACAAACCACAATTTCTTTCAAAATATGCCCTTTCACATTTAAAAACAACCTGCCAAATGTCAAATCAATTTATCCATCCATTTTAAAGTTATAGAATTGAAACATTCAGGTTTCCAAAATTTCATCACCCTGTATTTCGAAAAGTAAATGTGCTAGACCCCTTAATAGCGCAAAAAAATTATGGTTCAGTGGTAGAATGCTCGACTTCCAAGCGGGCGGCCCGGGTTCGAATCCCGGCCGGAGCATATGAATCGCTGCTTCGTAAACGAGAGAGAGACTAAGGAGGCACACGCACGCAAGCAAGGCAGATAACGAAGGAACGTAACATAACGCAGCGTAACGTAACGCGTAACGGTCAGATCTTTTGCGTCGCGACCCCTGGTCGCTCAAACATAACCTGACGTAAAGAACTAAAGTTCCAAAAAACCAATTCTATCGGTTTATGAGACAGTAAAAGAACGTTTAAAATCTACCGGGTAAACGAACAAGCGTAACTGAGCCACAAGACAAGTTCGGTTCACCCTTCGGATTGGAAAGGAAAAACACGGGAATAGATAAACAAATTTATCAGTCTATCAGACAATAAAAGAACGCTTAGAATCTGCGGGTTAACGAACGATCGTAAATGAGCCACAAGACAAGTTCGGTTCACCCTTTGGATTGGAAAGGAAAAACACGGGAATAGAAAAACAAATCTATCAGTCTATGAGACAATAAAAGAACGTTTCGAATCTGCCGG
>CAJUYG010003258.1:0-22696 GCA_910591675.1 Galerucella calmariensis
TTTTGGAGCACCCTGTATATTCCAAAATATTTTTAAATTATAGTCCTGAGTGATCTACATAATTCTACGTCTTATTTTTTTTAATTATATTTGCCGTTAAGACGCCAGAGAATAGTTCGTTCATAGTGCCCCACCCTGTATATATGAAATAAATAGCCCACTCCATGAGGTCGAACATTTGTTTTAATTTTGGACACGTATTTTTCACCTAGATATCAGTACTTTCCTTATAATACCGGGTGATCTGCAAACACATTTTGTTATTGAATCGACAAAAAATAGAGAAAATACCCTTTTTTGAATAACTCTGTATTTATCAACTGGATACGTCAATATTTTATTTTCAATCACTTTGAAACATTCCATAATCTCAGTATGACCAGTATCTCAGAAACAAGAGGGTAGATCTAAGTAGGCATAGTGAACGGAATTATGAAAACATATCCATGAATACCTACCGAAAAGTACTGAATCATTTATTGAAAAATGTACTACAGTAAATTGAAGAATTAAATAAACATTTGTTGTATATGAACCATTTGTCCTATTTCGTTTCCAAACCATTTTTAAAGTGTGCTTTGAATTTGAATTGAATTCAATTCAGTCCCACCCTGCATATTATGACATTTTGAATTGTTTATGCGTGAGCTTACGATATACTAGTACATAGCAATGTCTGAAATGTACATTTATTTGTTGAAAATAAAATTACATCGTCACGAAAAACAAGGCTTTTCCAACTTCAACACCTTGTATATCGGAAAATAGTCATAGAATTGAATTGGCCACATGAAGTCGAAAACAACATTATATACAAAATATTTGACAGAATGCAACTTTGCCATAAGAAAAGTGCGGGGTCCTCTGGCTTACGTTCTCCAGTACCTTAGAAGTTCAATTTTCCATATGGAAGAGCTAGGCCCCTTGAATTGAACAAAGGATGAAATATTCGTTATTTTAGTATTGTACACAGCTACAAATGAAAAAACACATAGGTAAATATTCAACAGTCAACCATATCTTGACTACCAAAGCCATTGTAAATTGAAAACTTTGGCTTCTCTTCATTTTTTATAATATCGGTATTGGTGTTACGTAAATTCTTAGTAGTACGTTAACGTGATTAGAAATCATGTAAAATAACTGGGACTGATGGCAGTGTCCAATGTATCTTTGTGGGCGATTATACCAAACTTCTTTTTGTAGCGCAACCTCTTTTTTTCCAACCACTTGGCGACCATCAGTGTCCTTATTTCCCAATATCAGGATGACCCACTTGAGCGAAAAAAGAATTGAAAGAAATGTGTAGACTTCATTACCACTACTCCAAATTTTTTGCTACTAGATTCTATTCACTGCAACCAATCGTGTGGATGATAAATTCACCTCAGTAACCAAACTTAAAATAAAAAGGTGCACACGATCTCGATTATAAGACAGTTTTTTGTTAACGAATTTTGTATGAAATTCAGACTTGTGGTTGGAACGTGAACAATGAACTCGGAGATAAACAGAAGATCACATACAGCACGTCTACAGCTTGTGGTACGCGTGATTAGACAATAGCGACATAAAGCAGCTCTAAAAATCACCACTTATCCGTATCCGTATCGCAATGCGCACGTACAGAACTGATACGTGGGCTTCGTTACGTTACGTGAAGCGTATCAATCCGTCACACGTAACTTACGTACGTATGGCTTTATTGTGTTCCGTGTTAACGTTTTTCAACGACCAAACGACAAAAGTGATGTTGTGTGCTCAAAAATCATGACTTCATTTTCTGTGATCAAGGTAATAGTGTCTCACTATTTTTCAGGTTGAAAATTTAAACACATGTTTGGTTACGTAACATTACTGAACGCATTTTGCTTTATAATTCTTTTGGATTAATCACGCAACTCCTTACGTTACGTATACGGATAAGGATGAGTGATCTATTTGAAAAATTGCTTCATGTCCCTTATTATGCCGCGAGTTAATTAGGATGGAAAAAATTGCACATGATTCAAACCAGCTTCGAAAATGTATTCGTATTCGTTAAATATTTGCATTGGCAAAAAGCAAAGATATTTGAGACAATTTTTCGACATACACCAACACCTATCCAAATTTTTTTATTTAAAAGAATTGAAGAACTTGTTTTATCAAATAAATAGTTGTTGTGAAGAGCGTAGTCAATTTCTTATGTGAGGAAATTATGATAAATACTACATCTACATACAATACATGTTTATTGAACTAAACAATTTCTATCTGAAATTTTTTTTTTTTTTATTTTTTTCTCTTATTCTTTTGGGAATCGAACCAAATTAATGTTTTTATTTTTTTTTTATTTTGACGTTTCGGTAGCGTTCCAGCTACCGTTGTCAAGATTAACTAGTAATAAAATCAATAAAATAATTTTTGGTCCCTATCT
Organism: Galerucella calmariensis; assembly: GCA_910591675.1. Classification (NCBI taxonomy): domain Eukaryota; kingdom Metazoa; phylum Arthropoda; class Insecta; order Coleoptera; family Chrysomelidae; genus Galerucella; species Galerucella calmariensis. Next base: position 2,420 of record CAJUYG010003258.1, read on the forward strand.
GACACAACGGAAAAATATGACAACTAGACAATCAATAATATTTTGAAGTTTAAGACTACAAAACTTTGTTGTCAAATTTTATTAAGGCCCATTCATAGTAGATCACACCTCTGGTAAAATGTGAAATAAAATATTTTATTTTATGACATCCTAACGATATGATAGTCTACTAGAAATGGAATCCAGTGAAGTGCACGTTCCAGGAACGGTTTTTATTGGGATAGCGCTATTTTTTAGCTTATTTTGGAAATGTTGTTAATAAAACCTGGATAAAAACTAATGATGCACACTTCAATACACAAAATCACCAAACTGAGTTATACATGTTTTGAAAACAAAAATAATCATACACAAAAAAGTAACAACAAACGCGTTTTATTAACAACATTTCCAAAATAAGCTAAAAAAAAGCGCTATCCCAATAAAAACCGTTCCTGGAACGTGCACTCCACTGGATTCCATTTCTAGTAGACTATCATATCGTTAGAATGTAATAAAATAAAATATTTTATTTCACATTTCACCAGAGGTGTGACCTACTATGAATGGACTCTAATAAAATTTGATAACAAAGCTTTGTAGTCTTAAACTTCAAAATATTATTGATTGTCTAGTTGTCATATTTTTTCGTTGTGTCAAATAGGGACCAAAAATTATTTTATCAATTTTATTACTAGTCAATCCTGACAACGGTAGCTGGAACGCTACCGAAACGTCGAAATAAAAAATAAAAAACATTATTGTGGTTTGATTATTGAAAGAATAAGAGAAAAAGGAATAAGTAATGCAACAAGGAACTTACAGAAAATGTTTTTTTTATCTCTCCACAGACGTCTGTATCATTATACTGATGTACCTACATATCTCTTATAATAAACTCTCAATTTAAAATCCATTGATTCCATTGAAAGTCTCTGAACACATTAATAATGTGCAATTCACAAATAAATGAAACACAAGTGGTAATCTTCGGAAAATTAGTCTTCTCCATCCATTTCAGATTTGATTCACAATATATAACGCAAAACTGAACAAATATAAGGTTATAATCGTATACAAACTTAGATACTCGAATGATGGATACCCACTCCAGTCACCACATGCGAAACAAATCATGTACGAAGCTTTCGACCACACCGATAACCGATCTTCGAAATTCATTCAATTTCGTACACGAGTTGTACTCTAGTTCACTCGGAAATACAGCCCCATGGCTCTACACTTCTAGTATCCGGAAATTAAATGCCTAAGAGTCAATTGTTTCATTACTATCTACTGAATGATCACGCTGATCACGTTTGCATTATCTTCGCTCTCCTTCAAGTACGCAGGTGGGTTACTTTTTAACGTGAGTCAGTTCTAGTCCTTAAGATATACAGAGATTGTTTGTGCTCCTCCTAACATAAGTCCAGTTGTGTTCTCTAGTACGATGATAAATTTCAAATAAAATGGAGGTTGAAAAGGCATATCATGTTTCATTATTCATTGAAATACGAAAACTTATGTGCTATAGTCAGATAATGAGAGACACAAAATAAGTGGGGTTGTGTGAAAAATAATGAATCGGAGTTGTTTGACTTATGGTCTTTCATCCGCAGGTTCCTGGAATTAAGAGAACGTTCGTTAACAGATGAAACCATGCATATATATCCTGCTACTTTGCAATTGTGTCAACCGAGAAGATTTTATCGTATCTTGTAAACTTCGATTAATACCGCAGTCTATTTCCGTATCTCACAATCGGAGAAGGCGAATTAAGACCGCCAAATTGAATTGTTAGATGTAGCGTGATTTGTTTGTTGTTGGTTCGTTTGATTTGGAAGTAATGTAGTAGAGAAAGATTATGACCGTGATAGAAGTCTAGAGGTAGAATTTCGGGATTACCCTAGTTTCCGTATCTTCAGCTAACTGTTTCCTCCACAAAGAGATGTCAATTATTTGGCACTCAACTGCCGAGTCGCAGTGTGCCGAGTAAATGTGTTTTTGTTCTGTTTGTTAGCTGTGAATGGGAATGTACATGAACATATGATTCAAAATACCTGAGAAATTGAGATATTGATGGAACGAACGGAAATTGGAATTATTATAACGTTATTAGCGTGAATTTTATGAATATCACATAATTATCTGAATGGTGTAGAATTCAGCCGGTTGAACCAGCTAAGAAAGTTAGCTAAGTTGAATAGCTAGCTTACCGATGGGCTCAGCCCCTCAATCAGCTAATCTAGCTCAGCTCAGCTGATTGGCTAACGGCTAATCGGCTCATATTTTTTAATTTATGAATTATAATATATTGAAGACAGCTTCAAAAATTAATATTAGTGTTTTCCTCCTCCCTGCACAATTTTTCTTTAAATTTTTATTAACTCATGAGCTTAATTAATATGAAATTCCCATGAAATCATGGAAGGCTTGAACCTGTATTTATAGCATCATAAGATTTGTTATTTCATCAACAACGTCAAGAAATTGAGAGAATCATTCCAAGAAATGGTGCCCAACAAAGACTGCTACTGCAATTCCAGAAACCGTACTTTTGGCCCACTTCCACGAAAAATCTGCTTTGTTGAAGTCTCCATCAAGATTATGGTGTGAATATTCCATGCTGAATTCACCCCTTTCATGAAGGAATACACAGATATTTTTAAGTATCCTTTTCTTCGAGCATATTTGAGAGAAAGGAATGACGGATATAAACACAAAAAATCGAATGTGTTTGATAGGCTAGATGAGAATAAATTCCCGTTTGAAGCCCCCGATGATATTTTTATTGAATGATGAAGGTTGTTATGATAATGGGAATTTCTGGAGAGTGTGAGAGAACTGTACAATGAAAATGGACAATGTTGAATCAAGGCATGAAGTTATAATCGTTACTATTCCTGATTCCAAGATTGAAATGGTAAGTAGAAATGTACACATACTGAGAGTAACGATGAAAAGGTTTGTTATTCCAAACTAGTTCAAAATCACATTGCTAGAAGATTTCACATGACGAATTTTAATTATCGCCTTTTCATGCGATAACAAAAGGGAAAGTGCTTGAACCAGTCTGTCGGTAAAAACTCGGTTTTCTCAATTCCAAGTGGAATTGCTGAATTTCAATGGGATTTTCACATAGGTGGCCATATTGGGCCAAGTATAAAGTAGATCATAAGTAGATCACAATACCTTGTTCTCTTATATTGAATTGAAAATTTAAATGTACTCGAAAATTGTGAATTAAATCATCAATTCAAGTCTTCCCCAAAAATAAATTATTTATACAGTGCGTCCATAAAGTAACGCATAAATTCATTATTAGCTAAATAAACAATAATATTAAAAATTCCCGAAACAGGTCAATTTTTGATTTTAATTTACTGTTTTTTTCAAATTATAATGTTATTTACAGGGTGAACCATCTTCGTGTGATGACGTCATCGCCATTTTTTTTAAGTGGAACACCCCAATTTTTTTTCGATTTCCGGATTTCCCTTGATGAGCTGATTCCAAAAATGTATAACACTTTGTTTCAAATTGGTACAGGGTGGAGGAAAATAGAAAAAATTAAATTACCTACAAAATAAGAAATAAAAAAATAAACGTAATAAACACATTAAATGAAATTACGTACTTTAAACACCCCGTATAATTTTCAACATTGTATTTAACAGCTTAGTGATCCAAGCCCCTCGACTAAAATTTTTATTGTTTGAAATTTTTTTCTGTCATTTTTTATCATTTGCCGGTAAAAACTGTCAACAACGTTAAAGTACATTTCTGTTATTGTTAACTCTGTAAACAAGGTACGTTTATGTGAAAACTATCTACAAAGAAATTTATCATATCATAATTTTGCAACTTCTTTAACAAAATGCGGTTAACCGAAAGTGAGAGGATTGAAATATTAATGATGATTGGTATTGGCGACAGGATGCGGAGTCAACAAGAGGTATGCAGATTATTTCATGAGATGCACCCAGATCGTGAACCCATTTCACAATCTACTGTAAGCAGAATAGAGCAAAAATACAGAGAATTAGGACATGTGAGGGATGCACCAAAGCCCGGTAGAACAAAAATTAATGAAAATATTCAAGAAGACATAATTTTGTCGGCAATAGAAAATCCACACTGCACAGTGCGAGGATTAACTAGGGATTTAGGTATTTAGTCTTCAGTAGCAAACATTTTTAAAAAGGTAAAATACCATCCTTATAAAGTACGACTTATCCATGAATTGTCTGAAGACGATTTTGACCGAAGAACTGAATTCTGCGAGTTTATGATGAACCAAAATAATTTCACTGACAACGTTTTATTTTCGGACGAGGCAACGTTTTATTTGAACGGGAATGTTAATAGGCAAAACACCCGTTATTGGTCTGATGAAAATCCACACTGGATACAAGGATGCCATACGCAAAGACCACAAAAAATCAAAGTATGGGCTGGTATTGTGAGAAATACAATTATTGGTCCATATTTTTTTGACGAAAATTTAACAGGAGCATTGTATCTGGATTTCCTACAAAATACAATGATTCCTGATCTGATCCAGCTTTTTCCTGATATTCAAATACCCAACAATCTAGACCGTGGAATCTGGTTTCAACAGGATGGTGCACCGCCACATTTCGCTGTAACTGTGCGCGAGTTTTTAAACAGGACCTTTCCACAACGGTGGATAGGAAGAAGGGGAACAGTGGAATGGCCCGCTAGATCCCCTGATCTTACCCCCATTAGACTTCTTTTTATGGGGTTATTTAAAATCTAAAGTTTATACTAACAGACCTGACAATATCCGTGATCTAAAAGACCGAATCAGGCAAGAAATGCAGAGCATAACACCCGCTATGCTACAAAATGTTAAAGAAGAATGTAATGTCCGTTTCTGTCATTGTCTAGCAGTCAATGGAGAACAATTTGAACATTTATTGTAAATTTTCTTTTGTTTCTTTTTGGTAGTGAATCACAGTAATTTCATAATTATGTAATTACAATTTTTGTATTTTTTTCCACCCTGTACCAATTTGAAACAAAGTGTTATACATTTTTGGAATCAGCTCATCAAGGGAAATCCGGAAATCGAAAAAAAATTGGGGTGTTCCACTTAAAAAAATGGCGATGACGTCATCACACGAAGATGGTTCACCCTGTAAATAACATTATAATTTGAAAAAACAGTAAATTAAAATCAAAAATTGACCTGTTTCGGGAATTTTCAATATTATTGTTTATTTAGCTAATAATGAATTTATGCGTTACTTTATGGACGCACTGTAGATTATTCATCAATATTCAAATATCTAATAATTCAGTTCAAAGCATTACGAATTATATGGGAACCGATATAAACTTTGCGATAAAGTCCAATTGAAATGAACATATACGTGTGTAAACTAACTAAACATATTAATATTCCACACGCAAAGCGTGAAGTATTGATAATGAAAAAAGTCATAAAAACGAGTTGTATCAAAATTATCGTTTCTCATTTGTGTTTACTGACCCAGATAACGTGGGATATGGGTTTATACAGTAATATACAACATGCTATAGAATGAAGTTTCCATATATTTTGAAACTTCCTTATTTTCATTCGAGTATGGAGTTTCGAGTGAATGTGTTTATCTACATTTCTTTGTCAGGCTCTGTAGTTTGAACAGGTTGATGTATTCGATCATTAGATTCGTCTCAATTTGCAATCATGGATGAAGAAGGTGACATAAATTTAACACGAACTTCATACAACAAATTTTCTGAGGTGGTGTTTAGAACTTTCAGTTTAGGTATCATTGAATAACAGAAGAATTTTTAAGAAAATAAATCGACTTAATTGAGTTCCTTTAATAAGGGCATATTAACGGTTCGTGAAAATGCAACCTGCTCATGAATCAGTCGCGATAAATATGCTTCTTTTTCTGAAACATATAATATAGTGTGTCGAGCATTAAAACAGCTCCACCTCCACGGACTTTTCTAGTCAATATATTTTAATTTACATTTACATATTCTTTTCAGCACTTGCTATTGTATTATTTGTATACTATAAGAGATATTATTAACATTTACTAGTCGAGAACGATTTTGTGCCCGAGCGGAAGCAAAGACTGGCAATAAAGTTATGTTAATTATGTAGCGGAGAGGGTCAACAATAAAAAGGAAGTTAAGAATAAAATTTTATACAACATAACGGAGCCAGAAGTCTCCTGCAGTACGTCAAGTGTGACATAATACTTGGTTAAAGATGGAGAAATTAAAGAGTCAGAACTTTTAATTCAATTTAAGAAAAATAATGTTCATAATAAATTGTACTATTGATATTGATATAGATGTTTTAAGGGTGATAAGTCGTAGACGTCGTCAAAGGAAATCGATACTTTTTTGATAATGGTTGCTTTTGCCCTTGAAAACAGTGTCGAAATGTGCAGTTTACAATATAGAAAGGAGAAAAATAGTTATTTATGATACAAGTGCGTGAAGTTATACTTTTGCGCATGAGTTGCGAAAATGCAAGGCACGAGCTTAGCGAGTGCCTTTTTCGAGTCTAAAAACATAAAAATGAATTTTCCATGAACAAATATATACACAACGAATTCTTATTATTCAAATTCATATATTTAAATTCATATTCACAGAAAAATGGGGACAATTATTTAAATTACCAATCATAACATTGGGTAATTTGTTTTTTTTTTGGAGTAACAAATATTTTTCACTATGTCTGACACTTCTGTCAAATTCACTGACAGCACAAAAGTTTATACAGCAAACGACTAAATTCAAGGCAACTAGATAATTACGTAGCTTAAAAAGAGTGTTAAAATGAAAACCAAATTCAAAAAGCATTGGTCATTCACGCACGCTCTTGGGTATAATAATAATAATGATAATAATAGATTTATTGACCAAGATAAACAAAAAATAATAATCTGATTATTACAATAAGTATGGTATAATTCTGATCAAAAGGACTAGTGATCAGTAAAACTGTTCTTCCTCAGAAGCCTTTGCAATAAAAAGGAAAAAAAAGGAACATACTTACTATTTAAATGGACAATACACTTTAATTCCTACGTTATAAGGTTACAAGAGTATGGTTTTAGGGTAGATTTTTACATTGGTCATTGAAAATAAGTTTGGTCACTCTTTTTCTGAATAGTGAGATAGGCAATTCTTCTAATTCATCTGGTAGAAGGTTATAATTTTTCGAGATCTGGGGGTCTATTCTCAAACAGTGACATTTTTTGTCGCATGCGAGATTTTACTCTTTACAGTATAATCTCGCATGCGACAAAAAATGTCCCTGTTTGAGAATAGACCCCCTGATAAGTGAAAGAATTTTCAAATTGAGTTGTTCGATGTTTAGGAATATTAATTAAATGTTTCCGACGGATGTTCACATTGTGAACATATTGAGCCAGTTTGCCATTTTCAGGGTGTGTGATATTTTACCAAATTTTCTAATTCCATAGGTGGGTCTTAGACAAGAACTTTGCAGTTTTTGTAATCTTCTGTGTTCGACACTATTAAGACTGGGACCATAGACATACTCACAATAATTCGCTAGCGACAGAACTAATGTATCACACAGCTCTTTCTTCAGATGACTTATCAAAACCTGTCTATTTGGAAATAGTAATTTGAGTTTGGTATTTGACTTCTGAAGGATATGAGATATATGGTGATCGAATTTAAGTTTGTCATCTAAATAAAGCACCAAGTTTTTTGCATAAGTTGTAGTCGTTATTACGCTATTGTTGATCTTGATATTAAAATCTACTGCAGACCTCCTTCCAAATTGCAGAACCACTGATTTCGATGGATTTATCCTTAGATCGTGTTTTGAAGAAAGCTCCACCAACGCGTTAATATCCTCATTAATATTTTTCTCTGATTCTGCAATTAATAAAGGGTCAAAAAAGTAGTATAATTGAGTATCATCGGCGTACATGTATGTATGTATGTATGTATGTGTGTGTTTTGGGGTGACATTCACTGAGACCTAAAAGATCTATTGTGCCTCCTTACTTCTACTCAGTTTCTGAGGAGAGTCTCAGAAACTAGTAGTTCCTTTAGTCATCGGCGTACCTATGAAAAGTGCAGTTTTTCAGAACCGATGTAAAATTGCTTGTATATATTGTATACAACAAAGGCCCTAGAATAGAGCCTTGAGCAACTCCACGATTTATAGACCCAACGTCTTAGTGATTACCTGCTAGCATAACCTTTTGACTCCTCTCACTTAAATAATTTTTTGAAAACTCAACAGTTTTGGGACTAAAACTTATGTAGTTTAAAACAGCTAAAAGTAATTGATGGTTTATCATATAGTCAAGTAATATTAAGGCTCCGATCTTACCTTTGTCACGTTCTCTGAATATGTCGTCTGTGATGTTTAATAGAGCAGTGCCGCAACTCTGTTCTGCTCTGAATCCCGATTGATTTTTGGGGAGAATATTATAGGTATCTAGATGACAACGAATTTGCTGGTCTATAATTATTCCTAGAATTTTGGATATTGTTGGCAAAATCGTAATAGGGCGTAGATCACTAAGGTATTCGGGAGAATTAACTTTTGGAATTGGTATAACAAGGCCTTGTTTCCAGACATAAGGAAAAACTGACATGCTTGAACAAAAATTGCAGATATGTGTTATGTATGGAATGATAAATGGACATGCTAGCTAAAGTAATGTGATGTTAACACCATCGGAACCACATGCTTGCGTTTTAATATCTAACAGGATTTTTGATTTTTTTTTCATCATCTACTTCCTCAAAGTCCAGCCTGAAATCTATTCCATCTTTCACATTATTTGTCTAAAATTGTGATATTTCTTCATCTGGGCGATTGAGAATACTGGTAATACTTAGGAAATGATTATTGATAAGATTTGCATTTGTATGGAAATTGAAAGTCACATTATTATTTTTGTTGCCTAATAAGCTATGTATTATTTTCCATTTATTTTCACCGTCTGAATTTGGAATTTTTCTTTGGATGTATACCTTTTTCTCAACTGTTATTGCATTATTTGTATAATTCCTTAGCTGTTTGTAATAGTTCCAATGAGCAAGAAGTTTAGTAGATCTGTATTTATGAAGAGCTTTATTACGTAATGTTATCATTAGTTTAATGTTATCGGTAATCCAAGGTTCATGGGTACGAGTGAAAGCTGATGTCTTAAAGGGTGCGTGCCTATTAAATAAGTAAACTAAGAAGCTGTTCAAAAGTGTTACCTTTTCATCAATTGTATTTTTATCATAAATTTGTTCCCAATTAAGTGCTTTGAAATCTGTTTCAAAATTTTCGGGTTGTTTTTACCGAAGAATCAAAAATTAATGAACTATCAGTTAACCAATGATCAGAACAACCCAAATCATGAACATTACATTTAGAGAAATTCAATGAATTATTTACAATAATAAGATCTAACAGTCGATCCTTACGTGTGGGCTTGTGTATGATGTGTTTCAAACCTATTCCATCTAATAAAGAGAGTGAAATATTCGTAGAATTATCCATTGTGTAGAGATCAATATTAAAATCACCCATACATCCTATATGTTCATATTCTAAGGATAAAAAAGAAATATTACTCTCAAAACTATCCAAAAAAGAGCCAATATTTGTGTTTGGAGGTCGGTAGATTGTACCCATGCAAAATTTTGTTCTATTTATGGTACAACTCACCCTCAATTGCTCACACAATTGCTACTGAAAGCCGCATATAAAAAGCGTTGTTCATTTACGAACGCTTTTTAACGTAATTATGTATAGTGTATAATTTCACACACTTTTTTTGTTCGTGAATGCCTAATTTTAAAGGTGGTCGTAGATGAAGTAACTTCCTCACCCATCACTCATGCAATTTGGAAAATATATACTACAGTTAACCCATAACTGATACCTTTATGTTCACCACTATAGTGGCTATGTTGATTTATTTAGCGCCCTTCAGTGATGGCTTACGATCGCGAATTGTGAAGTGCGTCCACTGCGGCAATACGATATGAATGAACTCAGGTAACGATGAAATTACCCGTTAGCATTTTCAGTAACAGCAGACGCGCTAAATTTCCGTACTGCTTTCGGCGACGACAGTAATAGCAGACGGTCTAGGTCTAGAACGTCTGCTGTTTCTTACCTTCAGATAATTCCCAAATAGATAACACTGAGGTTAAAAACTACATTTTAAATTATTTTATGCTGAAAAACAAATAACGTTTTAATTTTGTAATTTATGTATATTTATATTTACAAAAGCATTTGAAGACAAAAAAGATGAAAATACATAATGTAATATCATACGTAAAATGAAGATCATTTTTTAAACTTGTTTTCACCCACGCCTATATTCATATTAACACATTCTTGTAGAGAATGGAGTGCTTTAGACGTGCTTTAGCTGAGGAATGTTTTTTTTCCGCCCATCGCAGATTTTCTTCTAGTTACACTTGTTGGCTGCACACTTATCATTTTTCCTTTTCTTATACCTAGACGTTCGAATTTGGAAGTTGCTCCTTGGTACTTGAAAGAATTATACAACCCTGATATGAGGGAATTATTACTTTTAGCACACTTTTGCCTGTTTTTTAAAAAAGTGGAAATTGCTGGATAAAAGGCTATTGGATCAATATCAAGATGTGTCAGGTTTTCATTAGAAAATGATTTCCATTCTTCCTTTAAAATTTAGGTTGAAATCATTAAGTTCATCACTATTTTATTTTATAAACTGATCATTTTAAAACTAAAACTCACCTCAATATCAGCTTTTGACTTTAAATTACATCTAACGATATTCTTATCATGAAACTTCTTGTAATTATAATTATCTGGTAACAAATCCATTTTTGTGCATTAGCTAACATGTACGAAACAGTCAAGCACGACTCAAGACGTAGTACGTCTGCTGTGTCAATCGCGAAGTGTCGGCTATTACTGAATATCCGAAAAGAGCCGAAGCGTCGCTAAAAGTCTAGCGCGTCCGCTGTATGCGACCCGTTACCTTTTTTTGTAATCCCAGTCCTTTTATTGTGCAGCTAGACAGTTAACCTACGTTTATTACCGCAAAAACATCCACTTTCATTTGTTAAACCCCATCTAGTGACAGCCAGCGACAGTGAGCTGCTGAAGTGACATACAGTATGTGATTTCCAAATGACTTCCTAGAAAAAGAATGTAGCAGGGAAAAGTTGAACATTGCGGGTGTTGAGATGAAAGCATTTTGAAATTATTCAGTTTATTGAATTATAGTTCTGTTACCAATTGTTATTCAGTTCTTTTTTCTGTACGTTCACGCTGAAAATGCTTAAGTTCACCATGGAAAGATTGGATTCCACTGAACAATTTTTCAATGTTAATAAAAGAATCATGGATTATTTTGAAACAATGTGCGAACACTCGTTTGGATTATTAATAAGTAATAACAGTTCTGATATTTTGGGAACTTGCTTTTATCAGAGATTGAACTGGAAAGTGATTGAAAATTTCTAATTTATTACCAAAAGCGTGGGGTGATTTGTATTTTCATATCAATTCCGTAACAATTATTTATATTAAGCAAATGAATTGAGAATTCTTCCACAGTTTCCGAGTAGATAGATCTACCATGAAACAATAGTTTTCATATTCACTGGGCGGCAATTAGAATTTTTCGCTGGACTATAGCAAAGTATTCAGAGCACAAATTAATCGTGAATACTAAGAATTCCAGTCAAGTTATTGGAAAAAATTCATTGAATTATTATACTTTCATCGGTCATTGAAACGTATGCCAAGTTTCAATGCAATCCGCCGTTTTAAAACCAACGAAACTTACGTTTATCTAAGTTTGTCATGTGAAGTGACATTTTCAAAACTGACTAGCGTTATCATAATATAATGCGACTGGTGACGAAAAATGCATTTCTTCATCAGTTGATGGAAACAAGATAGAAAAGAAGAAAGTTCAATATGGCATCATATAAAATTGAGGACAACTAGAAATGATAGTGCTCCATCTAGAAACTAATGAATTGTCTTCACTCTTATTTTTATGAATTAGGAACATGTATGACACAATGTTTACAGTTAGTTAGGTTAATTCCCGGAGACTTTGAATTCATGGAATTAGACTCAAATATTTCTTGTTTACAGACGAATCCACTCTCCACAATAATGGGTTAGTAAAAAGACATAATTTTCATTATTACGATACAGCAAACAAACATTTATTCCGCACTGTTGATCGCGAACACCGATGGAGTGTGGAGGTATTATGGGCGAGTATGTTACTGGCCCGTTTTGACGATCACCTGGATGGTAGAATATTCCTAAGTTTTTTGAAAAAAGACTTCAGGATCCTTAGAGAGGCGGTTCTTATAATTGGCCAGCTGGGTCACCAGAATTGACCAAGATGGATTTGATCGAATGGGGTTATATTGAAAATATTGTGTATTCTACACCCCCTACTACTCCAGACGATGTGAAATTGAGAATTTCGAACGCTTTCGCGACTATAGCACCCGATATGTTAAATAATGTAGGTAAATCGTTGGAAGCTAGAATCACGTGCTACATTGCACAAAATGGCAAGCATTTTAAACATCTAATATAGTAATTTTTCATTTTTTGCTTTTAATAATTTGTTGTTCGTTTTGTAGTATTTATGCATTTGCTTCACTAAAAATGTGTTTTTGTTATATTATGTACTCAAATACTTATCGGTGAAAAATGAGCTAGTGTACCTCAGCAACTACAGGTGTGCATATTTATGGGCAACTTCACTGTTTTTTTTACAGATCAACAGTTTGAAATTTAAAGAGAATTGCATATTTATTAGATTTCCCATACAATTTGAGAAAATTGTAAATTGCACGAAAAATATAATACCTAGGTATAGGCCACCCTCATACCATTCGAAAGAGGAAATTTTTTTGAACATGGTGAATCATCGAAATACAGGGTGTTCCATTTAAATTGAGCCCGATATTACCCAATGTAGAATCTAATAATTAAACTGAAAATTCTGTAAACCCTGTAAATAGATGTTTAGTACTCAAACGTGAAATACATTCAACGAATGTTCAAGTATTAGGATGTGAGAGAAAATTTGCTAGAATTTTTTATATCAATGAGTTATTAACTTTTTTCGAAATGTTCACATTTTTACAAAAGTCAGGATAACTCAGAACCCTCTGTATTTAGGTATAGGGAACCATTAGAAGGAACTATTTTATTTTTCAGTGGCAATCAGAAAATGCAATAAAATATAGGGTGTCCTATGAGGAAAAATATAACTTTGATACGCCACACTTTACTAGAACATCCTGTATATTTCAAAATAATTTTAAAATGTAGCCGATATGAATGTACGAGCTACTGAGGTGACAAACATTTTGAAACTCCCACCGTTTTGCTATAAACCTCCATCCTGTTGGTCGTGATTCACCCTGTATACGGATTTTATTTCCAAAATTATATAAAAGATTTGAAAACATTATCTCAACTAACTCCGTTGTCACCAAATAATAGCTTTCCGTTTTCTGGCCGTCCCGATATATTTCGTATGTCATCCGGTCTCCCGCAAATTGCAACAGGTCAAAAAAGGAAATGGAGGGTGACGCGCTTTGATTAAAAAGGGAAATGAACAAGTTCAAGCGGTGTCCATGGATTACAGCCCTTTAACTTGGTGCTTTTATGCCGATCGGCGCTTACATCGAACTGAAGGTGTGGAGAATGAAGGAAAGAGACGCCGGATGTGGTAGAAAATAATATCGTCACAAGGTACAGGGTTGACTGGTAGAAAATATCATTGTACAGTCTATATTATTATATTATTTCCAGGATAAGTGAAATTATTTTCAATATCACCCAATATTATTTTTTTCCTCGGAGAAGGCTCCTTATTTCTCAATAGACCATTCCAGAGCATCTGACTTTTACAGGTCGGCCATATTGTTTTGGAGAACAACTGATCAATTCGAATTGATGCTTGTGTATTTTGACATGTGCTGTAAGTTGGATGATTGTTAAACGAAACAGAATAAGGAGTTTAAACAGATTTAGGTGCACAAAGAGATCAATTAAATGGTCACCTTCCTTGGTTAAAACAGCCGGAAATCGAAATGAGAGATACCTCATATCTTGCTCCTCGCAATGTACACTTGACAACGATACAAAACAATACGGCATTTCAGATAACATGGCCTACCTGTCAGTGATGTCATTCTTGAGTGGCTTTCCACAACTGCTGGCTTAATTTTTCCCTGGTGATTCAAAATGTATATCTCGTTGCTTTCAACAACTCTAAAAGGTATAGAATCGAAGAGCGAAGCGATGTTCACGAGACATAAGCTTATGGTCTTGATTAGCAGGAAAAAGGAGTTCCAAGAATAATACAGTCTCTTGGGCAAAACACACCCTCAAAGCAGTATAAGAGGTCCTAAAACTTCTACTTCAAAAGTTGCTAGTGGGGAAAAATATTTCAAACTTTCACGATTATTTCCAACGGTATCCTCTTTCTACCTTCCTACGCAAATGCAAAAGGATCTGCTGGATATTGAGAACTTCGAAATTTATAAATTTAATAACTTCAAGCTTTTACCCAGTATATTAGCCAAGGGAAACTAACTAACTAACTAACGCAGGAAAGACCTGAACAATATAACTAAGTAGACAAACAATAATTGGAAATACGGGGAAAATCGTTCGTTCACGAATTACTCCGGAGCAAACCTGTTTCTTTGTCTTAATGTATAATACCATCAAAAATGCCAATGGAAGATCATTTGCTGCTGTGAATATCCAAGCTCAAGACATAAACTTCCCAATAAAATCCAAGTTCAAATATCTAATACATTATGTAAAAGCTTGGGCTAATTATCAGAAAAGTGCTGCATCATGCTACCAAATGGCATGATTCTCCTAAACATTGTTAATGCAGTACTTTGGACACATAGGTATAAAATTAAATGCAGAAAATAACTCACTCCACTTGAGAGATACATCTTCAAAATTATCCATGAAACAACAGATAATACAAAATGGTTGATCAAAATATTACTGCAATTGTAATTCTCGGGTAATTATGTAGATGTTAACGGCTGTATGTCCCTAGGCTCTGGCATTTGAAGAACAGTTTTCAATCAGGTTGTAACAAAGGACGCTGCGGGATAGAGAGCTCCACCTTCACTTTATTCATCACCATTGGAATGCCGTGTACAATTATTATCAACATTAAATTGGACGCTACCCGAATGGAACCGATAAAAAAGAAAGGAAGATGGGAGCTGGAAAGCTTGTGTTAGAGAAAGGTTGTTCATCCAAATCAATGAAAATTGAAATTGGGAATTACAATTATTAATCAAGCTATAAATAACTGAACGGAGAAAATGAGAAATTATATTTCTTATTTGAGCACATGTCCATCAATACGGAGTTTTAAGGATATTGACAAACAGTATTAGAGAATCTTAAACCGTGAATGAACTGCATAAAAAGGTTTTTGGAAACGAAATTCAACTTTGATTAACAAAAGTATTGAGTATTGAGTTATGATAGTTTCCAAAAATGTTCAATTTTCAGGAATGGTATTCCAAAGTAGGTCGAGCACTTAGATTGATTATTTTTATTTTTATCAGGAGGAAATACTTGGTGATCCTGTCCACAATTAATGCCCTCTTACTAATATTACCGAGTATTTACCCCTTATATTCTAGACGCTCTGGCAGTGGCGTAGCAAAGTAACCGAGGAAAAATAAACTATTTAATATTGTGTCTTCCGTATTATTAAACCAACTGAAACTATTTGATTGGAATAAACAGAAATATCTATCTAATGCTCTTCAAAAAATACAGACACAAAGAAATAGGTCCGCCCTGCAACAAGCGAGTGCTGTTCGACGGCACGACTGTGAAACCAGCATAAGAATACAGGAGGTTTCAAGTTTCAAACAAAGATGTTCGAGACTTTTGAATAAGTTGCCATATTTGAAGTTCCTCTCCTGGAATTTGATTTATTTATATTTATTCCGAATGTGGGAGAAACGCCGACTTGGATAAGTTTTTGAGTTTGGGATCATGATATGTATAAATTCTCCCTCATTCTCAATGTCATGAATTTTCATTTTATGAATTTCTTCTCTCCGACAAACTCCAGCTGTCTCCAGTATTAACGTTACCTATAAATATATGAATGAATACAGCAGAAAACAAATCAACTATTTAAAACTTCCACCTTAAACCCTGAATATTTTTATGGAGCATTCAATAAAGGCTTATTCATGTCCTCTCTCGAAAATGTATCCATTTGATTTGTAAGGTTTGTACCCAACGGATTTCTGTTTAAAAAATACTATTAGTTCAAAATGTTTACTTATATCTACGTTATCATTACGAACTAGAGGTGTAGAATAAAACTTGAACTTCAAGAAGTTTTGGTAGATGACCATAGTAAATGATGATTTCTTTTCCATTTTCAGGGATCCGTACTAATAGGGTAAAATACGGACTCTATCACTAAGACTCCGCTGTCCGTCATGAACCGTGATAGTAAGACAGTTGGAACTTTCACGAATGATGTATTTCCGTTCCGTTTCTGTGCAGCTGGATATGTTACTTTTGACTCTCGTTGGGACATTGGAATCTCATAAATCCTCTATTGATTACTTCTCTCGTCGTCTAACATTTTACTTATTATTCAATCCAGAGACAGTTGATTGAATGCGTAATGTGGTATTTGTGTTTTTATTATCCGAATAAAATAAATATATTACATCGAAATTGTTATACAAAGTCTCTCTCATAACCAATTGTCAAAACACACAAACTTCATTTCCAACTAATCGGGTTACACACGCTTTGTAAAGTTATTGGTACTGTCCTGGATCTGGCATTGCATGAAAGTGTCATCTTCTTCTACATAGTTTATTTTGGATGTTCTAGCAGCAAATTCAATGTGGCCAAAATGATCTATGATTTCTTCGCGTGTCCATAATAATAATATGTTGAATGAATCGAATTATTGATATAAGCTAAAGTTGAATCAGTTAAAGCTCATATGACGTCAAAGCCAAAGGTAATTTACACTAATAAACTAATAAACTGTATTGGCTTATGGAAAGTGGGAAATAAAGTTAACGTTAGAGCACTTGTTTTAACGCTTTTCCACTTTTTCCACTCTTTCCATCAACAGCCCTTTTGAGCGCTAGAAACTGCTGAAATACAAGGTTCTTTGGAAAATTATTTTATTCAACTCTCTTGAGCATTTTAATTTTATTGCTACCTACCTTATATTCTATAAAAATACAAATTTTGTATAGACGAATATTACATTATATCTGGTTCCAGTCCTGCATTCACGCATATATTGTTCAAAAGGGTAACATCACATTACAGAAAAGGTTGTTTCATAATTTACCGTTGGCGAGGATCGTATAAATGATATACGGGACTTTTCCTACGCGTCTCCGACAAATATACGCTCGGTTTGACAAAATAAAATATATATTTGAAGAAAAGGATACGGGAGAAACCCTTTAGTTGAAAGAACAACACATCTCAAGATAAAATGCAAAATTGTTATTGACTTAGGCGTATGGCAAGTTGACAGATACTTTTTCATTTTCGGAGTACATCATCTGATAAATTCTGCTAAAAATATCCAGTTTCTTTTGGGATAAAAAGTGTTATTGATAAATATTTCGTTCCCATTCAGTAAAAAAGTCCAACACAATTCAACTGAAATGGAAAAAAATCATTCGAAACCTATCTGGAGGTTATTAGTGATAGAAATAAATGAATACAAGCATGTCACTCGAAGAACTAAAATGCTATAAACGTGGGTGAAAATAGATCATGTTCAAGAAGAATATATTCTATGATTTTTTTCCACTACCTTACTTCCTTGAAACAAAAAAATTGGTAAAGTGCTCTGTAGATCTGTGTAGTAAAAAATAATTACTACTTTTTTTTAGCACTATCTTTAGACCCATTACAAAGAAAATTAGCTTAAGTAGCCCAAGCGAGCGTAGCAAAGCCAAGGCAACAGGTAGTTAAGGGCTGCTTGGATGTTTTCTGCATGTGCTACACACAACTGGTTTTTGCCTACCGAATAAACCAAAGGATACGGAAAAATATAACAAAAAACTCCAACATATACTGACGTTTGATTTGAAAATGCACGTGTATCGTCAAAGTAAGCAAGTGACAAATGGTAAAAAAAGTTATGCATTCCATTCACAGCCATATATGTAACGCTGTCATTACTAACGTCATTGAAGGTAAGAAAGTGTCATATCACACACATCTACTTCCCGCCCTGACCACCCTCCCTCATCGATCACTTCCCGCCCTGACCTCCCATCCTCTAAAATAATGTTATCGTTTATCTATTTTGGGTGGATATTTTTTATATTTAAAAATATAACTCATTGATAAATATTATGATACCTATTTCTGGGGGAGGTACAATCCATCAATTTTTCATCGACAGACATATTTCTTAATTTATCATTTGCGAGCTTAATATTCATACGACTTCATCTGACATTCATTTATATTGGTGACAGTAGTTTTCGAATGTAATATTTCAGGTGTGTTCAGAACAAAACAAAGATTTATTAATTTGGATCGGGATATGATGGTTGTGAATAAAATAGTATACAAACCTCGGTAGGAAGTCTCATTCCTGTCTAGAGATAATAGCTAACCTCGACGCTTCGCTTTCTCGGTTGACTTACTAATCTCTCGACAGTGATGAAACTCTTCCCACCTTGGTGTGTAATATACTATTCCTTCCTTGTGATGAGAGTTTACGTCCTATGTTGTATGTTATATAATTGGTTTCCGCCAAGGTGATGGAAAATAGTTTATTGTGTCACAAGGGCTGCTTAAGCTCATTTCCTGCATTTATGACACAAAACTGTTTTCCGCCTACGAAATGAACCAAAGATTAGGAATTATTACAAAACACTTAGATATACAATGACGTGCCAGATAATGAGAAACGTTAAGAATCGAGGCGTTAGGAATTTTCGGTCTTTGAGCTGCTAAACCATATTTTTTCCCTATTTTTGATCTTCATATGATTGTTTTCTGGTGAGATGGGCGAAAATAGTTCATTATGTCGCAAGAAACAGGAAATTAGCTTCTGCTGCCCAAGACTATAATATCAACGAGCAAGAGCAGTAAATCAAGGGCAACTGAAAGCTGAGGCCTGCTAAAGCGTTTCATGCACGTGCGACACACAACCATTTCTCGCCTAGCGAATAAACCAAAAAATAGAAAGATATACCAAAAAAGTTTGACATTTAATTAAAAAATGTACATGAAACTTCAAAATCACAAGTGACTGGAGGTGGCGTTAATAATTTCCCGCCCTTGAGCTAATCTGAGACCGATGTAATTGGACATCGGACATCTACCGAAGAGTAAGAGAACAACTCTCCCAATGCGAAATTGATTGTACTTCACGAATTTCACAAGGAGCTGATGAGCTAAGATCAATTTTACTGTTCCAAATACTTGAGATTCAAACGGGGCTAAATCCATGAATCGACTAGAAACAAATGTAACTGGATCGAAGATTCACATTACTCAACCAAACGATTGCATTTTATACAAACCATGCAACATCTCCATTCTTGGGAAAAAGTACCACTCCATGCCTCTGTTGTTTACAGTTATATTCTTACTCCATGTTATGTATATTTTCATAGTTCCGATATGAATAAACGTTGCCAATTTTGTGCAGTCTTGGAAATTTGCTTGTTCAACCAACTCCCATTGCGCTTCCATTGCATTATGCTTTCCTCCTAATAATCGAATATTGAACGCAAAATGAGAATCAACCCGATACAAAGTGCTGTATTCACAATTCCATAAGCCAACCCCACAATCTTAAATAAATTAGATCGGTGATTTTGGGAACAATCCTATCAACTGTATATCGAATTAAAATCAAACATACCTTTATCGATCGTAATAAAATCAACATTCAATAATTTTATAATTGATTCAACAAAATTTCAAACCATATTAGGATAATATTCCAATGATTGGATCCCGTTTTGCAATAGGAAACCAATGGCCAGTCTCCGAAAATCCGAGATTTAACCACTACGCGAACCGGAAAATATTCCTTCAACAATCTGCAATGAAGATCCAAAGATTTGTCATGTCAGCGTTATATGTGGTACGGTAGAACCAGATTGCAAAATGAAGAATATTTGAATAAAATGTTCCTGTTATGCCCAAGACGTCACGGTATCGACAGCCGGTTTCGGAAATAGTAAAAAACGGTGAAT
>CAJUYG010003259.1:0-14433 GCA_910591675.1 Galerucella calmariensis
AATGACACACGTCACGTGACACGTCGAATGTTAAACGTCACGTGACATGTCAAATGACACGTCACGTGACACATCAAATGACACACGTCACGTGACACCTCTCTCCTGTGCAACGTGACGTTTGAGTCTCCTCACGGGGTGGTGGGGGGGGCATCCAAAATCGGTGCTGACTAGAAGAAAAGGTAAAGTGGAGAGGGGTGGCCAAAGTGCCACGACTCCTACTACACACCAAACTTCTTCTGTAAAATGTCTTCAGAAGAGTACAGACATCGAACTGAAGAGTTTATTGAAAACATTCGTAAATTAAATAAAGACATTACTTTTTATGAAGACAAAAGGAGGGTTATGAATCAACTAGAAAATCTTTGCTTGTCTGATAAGGAGAAAAAGGACGGAGTGAAGCAGACGTGGGGGAAGTATCAACTGGATACCTGAAGAGATAGATCATCGAGAGCAAACAATAGCCTTGGATTACGTCTTTAGACAAATACCACAAGACGTAACGTATCCACTAAGACGTATTCAACCTACACCATGTTCAACAGAACAGAAGACAGCATGAAAAATGAAGTCAATAATGTTTTTGCAATGACATGTGTAATATTAGCATCTATTCTTGCTTTAATTTTAAAAATTATTTTAAAAATTGTAAAACGAAAATTCCAATCTTCATGTAATATAAAAGTTGATGAATATACAGGATGTTTTTTTTGATAATACTTATAACAATTTTATATCATATTGTTTTAAGAAATTAAAAACTTAAAATGGCATAAATTAATTTATAAGTTGATCGACCTAAGTACCAGGTCATGTGGCTCAGGTTCATATCAGGAAATTGATTGCAATTAAATATTATTTTGTAATATGTATGTGTCAACACGTCTATGCTGAATATCGAAAAATGGATAATACTGTGTAGCAGCATGTGCCGATTAGCAAACAGGAAATACGTTTTTGCTAATTCTCGATATTCAAAACACAAAACCTGTAAATGCAGGAAATCTCTTACCGTGCGGTTAGTTTGGAAAAGCATATTTTCTTGCATTATCACTCTAAGAATCTGTCGGAGGGGAACCAATCATTTTTTTTTTTTTTGTTTGTTCATTTAGGCGCGTTATTTATTAATTAGCGAAGTCCAGAGAGCTCACTTTTCAAAAGCCAGTCGCAGTTAATAGACGTCAGTTAATAGTTTGTGTGTGGTACCTTAAAATATTAAAAGTAAGTTTATTTTTGAATTTCATATCTTTTTTTTATTTTTTTCCCACATTGATACATTAATAATTTCTTGTATCTCAAAAATATCTCAATTTTATTTTTTTTTTCAATAGAAATTTTTTTTTACAAAACATTTTTGCGCTAATTAAGAAATTGTTTTTTTTTTGTTATCATTATTTAATTTGAATAATTTTGAAATGGTAACATGTTTTTCTTTTACTTTTGTAGATGGATCTAAAAAAAAATAAACGAAAATTGTAATATTGCAGAGCGAAAACCAAAAATAAAATTGAGCGCTTTGCCACTTGATGAGCCGCAGAAAATATATGCCGCTAAAATAGTTAAAAGCAGATTTGGAGACTGCGTCCTACTAGATTTAGAAGAAGCTGTTACATTCCTTCCAGCCCGTGTCACAGACCAATACAGGGAGAGCATTAAATATTTTTCTTCCGGAAAGTACTCAATAATATTTAAAGGAACGGTCGACGTAGGAAAACCATCGCCTGCTAATTCTTTCGCAATTGTTGAGAATAAGGCTTAGAATACGGGTAAGTGATTCTTATTTTTTATGGCCATGCATTCTGAAAGTGTTGAAGAAATTGCTAAAAAGTCAAAAGATTTTTTGTTGGTTATAAGAAAATTGAAAAAAATTATATTCGATAAATTTACTGAAAAAGATAAAGAAATCTGGCTAAAACGGCTTAAAAAACATATTCGAATTTGCAATAAAGCTATTCGTTCGAGGACTAAAGATACAACTATAGGTACTTTGAGAAAACTTCAAACAAACATTGGTCATTTTAAACATTTTAAAAATTTAATTGAAAAAAGACACATTGGTTTAGGGCTCAACAATAGAAAATTGCAAAACAGGGTTAAGTGGGAAAATGTAGCTTCGAGCTTTAAAAGTAGAATCAAAACAGGGTTAATAATAAATTTAGCTCATAAAGACTTGGGTCCATTTTTGGAAGATGCTTTAATAATATTTAAAATGGAAATTTCTAAACAATTTAAATCGTTTCATATGATGAAAGTTAATACTTGTTTTTGCGGAGAATTTATAAAAAAAGGAAACAAAACTGAGGACGATGAAATTTTAGACTTAAAATATTTTAATACGAAAAATGCAATACTTGATGTATCTACCGATTTAGAGCGTTGGTTTTTTGATAACGTAAAAGATAAAATTTTTCAAAAACTATCTGAGTTTCAAGAAAGGGATTCTTGTTATGCCCTAAATAAAGTTGTCTCTTTAGAAGTAAATATTAATAAGTTTGAGATAGGTAACGGTTCATCTTTTATTCCATTACCAAAACAAATACTTGAAAAACATGCATGCTTAAACATCAAAAATACAGATCAAGCCTGTTTCTATTGGTCGATTGTAGCAGGCCTTTTTCCGAAAAATACAAACAACAATATAACTTCTTCATATCCATTTTATAGCACGGTATTAAATGCAGAGGATTTAGATGCTCCCATGCCGTTATGTAAAATTTCCAAATTCGAAAAATTAAACAATATTTCCGTTAACGTGTATGCTTTAGAATTGAACGAAAAAGAATTTTATACCGTGGTACCGGCAAGATTAACTCAAACTAAATTAGAACACCATTTTAATTTATTATTGATTCAAGACAAGTATTTTCCAAAATTAAATGACTTTGATGTTCCTCCAGAAGATGATGATGATGACAATAATTTTGAAGTCAAGTATCATTATTGCTTAATTAAAAACATGTCTCGACTTGTAAGTTCGCAACTCAGTAAAAACACAAAAAAAAAACTTCTGTGATAGATGTATGAACTATTTTATGAGTGAAAATATACTTAAGGAGCACGAAAAGTTGTGTTATGAACTTAATGAATATAAAATGTCTTTTCCTAAATATGAACATGTCGAATTTAGAAATTTTACTTACCAGCAAACTACTCCGTTTGTAATCTATGCCGATTTCGAAAGCATGTTAACAAAATTTAATGATCCAAATGTTTCGACTGCAACTAAAAGATATCAAAAACATGAAGCGTATAGTGCAGGTTATTATGTAAAGTGTAACTATGATGACAATTTATCGTTTTACAAAAGCTATCGAGGTTCTGACTGCATGGATTGGTTTTCAAATGAAATGTCGTTAGTAGCCGAAATTATCCAATCAAAAATAAAAACCATAGTGCCAATGGTACATCCGTCAAGTACCGTTGATGCATCTGATTGCCATATTTGTGGAAAACAATTTAAAGACGTCGAAATAATTGTACGCGATCACAACCACTTTACCGGTCAGTTTCGCGGATTCGCCCATCAATCGTGCAATCTTAATTACCGCAAGTTGTTCGTAACACCTGTCATTTTCCATAACTTGAGCGGTTACGACAGCAATTTTATGATTCCTAGTTTATGTAAAAAAGGCAGTATGAGTGTTCTTCCAATAAACCTAGAAAAATACATTTCATTCACTTTAGTCGACTCAAAAACGAATTTAAAATTTAGATTTATTGATTCATTGAGATTTTTGGGGGCTTCCTTGGATGAACTAACATCCATCATGGACCCCAACGATTTCATCATATCCAAAAAGGAATTTTCCCATTTGGATAATGAAAAATTTAAATTATTGATTAAAAAAGGAATATTTTGCTATGACTACATCGATAGCTGGGAAAAATTCAATGAAACGTCATTACCGCCTATTGAATGCTTTTACAATAAACTAAATTATAAACCACTTAGCTTCAACAAATATGCTCATGCCCAAAGTGTGTGGGATAAGTTTCAAATTCAAAACTTGGGCGAATATTCAGACATGTACATGAAAACAGACGTTTTACTTTTGACAGATGTTTTCGAACAATTTCGGAAAAAGTGTCACGCAACTTATGGCTTGGATCCAGCGTGGTACTATACCATGCCTGGGTACACTTGGGACGCTATGTTAAAGTCGACCAGGTGTAAATTGGAACTATTGCGTGACGTAGACATGGTTTTGTTTATTGAAAAAGCTATTCGTGGCGGAATTTCAGTTTGCAGCAGCAGATTTGCTGAAGCAAACAACAAGTACATGCTGGAATATGACCCTAGTAAGCCTTCCAAATACTTGTTGTTCCTGGATGTGAACAATTTGTACGGTTGGGCAATGTGTGAACCTCTGCCCTACGGAGGGTTTAAATGGATCGAAGACGTCGATCAATTTGATGCTGATTTTATTCAGTCCATTCCGGACGATTCCCTCGAAGGGTATATTCTCAAAGTTGACTTGACATATCCGCAAAACCTGCACGATACGCACAAAGATTTTCCATTTGGTGCTGAACACCGTGTTCCTCTAGGTTCAAGATTACCGAAATTAATGACTACACTTTACGATAAAAAAGAGTATACCGTTCATTATCGAAATTTAAAACAGATGCCCGCCAACGGATTACAGCTCACTAAAGTGTATAAAGTTTTGAAATTTAAACAGTCTACCTGGCTAAAGTCCTATATTGAGTTAAATACTCGACTAAGGACGACAGCTAAAAGCACTTTCGAAAAGAACCTGTATAAATTGATGAATAACGCGGTGTTCGGTAAGACGATGGAAAATATTAGAAAACATAGAGTAGTGAAATTGGTGACTAAATGGCAAGGTCGGTATGGGGCGAAAAATTTGATTGCAAGCTATCGGTTCCATAGTAGAAAAATTTTCAATGAAAACTTGTCGGCAATTGAACTCAATAAAACTAACATAATATTCAATAAACCTTTGTATGTAGGAATGGCAATATTAGATATTTCCAAAATATGCATGTATGATTTTCATTATGGACATATGATTCCTAAATTGGGTGTTAAAAAATGCAAACTTATGTATATGGATACCGATAGCTTTATTTATGAGCTATCATGTGATGATGCTTATGAAGAAGTTATTAAGGCAGATATACAAAAATTTGACACTTCAGATTATCCAAGTGATAATCAATATAATATTCCACAGGTGAATAAAAAAGTTTTAGGTGTTATGAAAGATGAGTCGAAAGGTAAAGTTATGACCCACTTTGTAGGACTAAGATCGAAAATGTACACTTATAAATTGGACGTAGATGGGGAGGAAAGAGCAAAGAGACGACAGTATTTAGAACAAAAGAAACTCGATAAGGACCGAATTGAGTTAAAAATGAAAACGCTAGGGGTGGTTAAAAAGTTGAAGGGTGTAAAGTATAATGTAGTAAAAAATAGGATATGTTTTGAGGATTATGTGAAATGTTTAACTAATTTTAAAGAACAAACAATAAGCCAGCGTTGTATTCGATCATATTTACATCAAGTATTTAGCATCGAACAAACAAAAACTGGTCTAAGTCCACATGACGATAAGCGGCAATTAATTCCGGGGACTTTTGATACTCTACCTTGGGGGCACTATAGTAACCGAGAATAATTTTTTTTAGGTATAACATGACCAGTACACTCCAAGATATTTGTATCAAGACTATCTGCGAAAACACTACATCAATTTTACAATTTATAATAGATATACATATACCTCAAAATTTATTGTTGAAAATTATCAAAAATTATGCAGAGTACCGGTGGACTGCATTGAGTCAGATCGCAAAAAATACGTAAAAGGGCGATGAGTATTGTGACTGGGAACACGCTTGTGGAATGAGATATGTGAACCCCAAAATGCGAAATACACTACTCGTAAGCCCCAGTTGGTCATGCTTCGACTTGTCTGAGCAGTACTTTTGTGTCTGGCTTCACCAGTATTATATTGAAAATTTAAATTTAACTTTATGTCAACAATGCTATTATCAATTCACATCTATTTTAGAATCTTCAAATTTAAATATAAATCTTCACGTTTTACGTAATCATCAGCATTTTAGAGTTACAAATGATTATTTGCCTGTTTTGTATAAAACGTCTAGAAAATGGTGTCAAAATGAATTTTTAAAATTACTTTTCGAATTGAAAACTGGTGATCAATGCTACTCAGCTTTACATCCTGTACCTCTTACACCAAATTCAGATATACATGAAATGGGGGGTGACCCGCTTTATTGACACTATTAATGAAAACGATGATTCCGAATGTGAGTTTTGATAATTTTGTTTTTTTTCTATAATTAAAGTAATTTTTTTCAATGTAGTCATTTAAAAAATTTTTTTAAGTTTATATCTATATATATTAATTTGAATGTGTGGCTGTAAAAAAAAAAGATTCACTTGCGTCTTAATTTTATCTAATATTTTTTTATAAATAAAAATAATTGTAGTTTTTAAATCGCTTTTATGTGTATCGAAAATAAAAAAAAATCAATTTATTTTTTGTTTTCATTTTTCCTGCAATGAAGGAGACACTAACATGAGAAAAATCCCTAGGAAAAAAAGATTGAAATGGTTCGATTTATGCATTTTTTTGGTAAGTTCAAGGTCACACATCGAGACTCTCTCTCTCTTATCAGTGAAATAAAATATCAAACATTTGGTGTATTACATAAAGAATAGCTGAAATAGCCGAATTGGTTGGAGCATTTTTCCTAGCCTAGCTATTGAAGAGGAAATAGGTTCAATCTTCGAATATTTCAGCTATTTTTTTCCTAAAGAAAACACATATACCAATAATATATAACTATTTATTTAAATCATTGATAACTGTAAGTTTACAAAAGTATACAAATTCTCTAAGAGCATTGTTTAACATATCATTAGGTGTAATAGAACAAAATGCATATAAAATTTGTTGAGGATTTAAATTTTCAGAGGCGACATTTTTACAGAAATCCAAAACATTATAATAATATTGACAAAAATTTAAATTTTCCAATATAGCTATACGTTGTAAAATCAAATTATTTAATTCTAAAATTTGAGACACTTCTTCTTCATCCATATAATATTCAACTCCATGTTTTTTGACGAAAATCAACTTACACCCATCGTAATTTGATGGAGTAATGGTGCAGTACTCTCCACATGAAAACGAATCAGGTTGGAACTTGTCGGCGTCGTCTGTGGCATGAAAGAAAGCATTCATCTGTTGCGTCATCATTGAAATAAAGGTATACCATTCATAAGTGCTGAAAGATATTTTGCTGCACTTTAGCTGTTGAGATAGAATAACAGCAGGCGTAAATGATCTTGCCGGACTAATTCCACATTTTACTTCATAACCAGAAATTGTATATTGTGTTGAAAGCAGGTACACATTTTCAGACTTTGCAGCAAACTCATAGTTTTTCAAAATTCTATCCAGCTCTGCAGAATAGTTATTATCACTACTACTACTACTACTGTCGTAACCACTACTGACACCTTGATAACTCATGTTGCTAACTGAGTTTAAGATCTGAAACGACTCCAATTTATGTGGCATTTTACGTCATAAAACATCAACTCCATTAATCCAGCTGTTATGTTTTTTGTCTAAGCCTAACCATTTCACGAACAGTTTCTTGCCTTTACGTCTAAGAACTTTTTCCACCAAGTAAACGTCCGGATTCGATGTTTTCTGTAGTTCTTCGTCATAGAAGCAGCCGCTGATTGGTGTACCTTGCATGTCTTCAAGTAAATACGTAGCAGGATTGGTAATTTTAACTTTGATGATTTTGAATAGTTCTGTAGTCCAATTGGGTGTATATCCTTTTTCAAAGACATGTTTTGCCTTGGATATGCGCACAATGTCACCAACTTTAAATTTTCGCGGGCCTGCTATCTTTAAATGACTATAGGTGTTATTCAAAATAGATTTTTCGTTGGATTTGTTGACTTGAGAAGGCTTATATTTTGTTGTTGAATGTGTTGTATTGTTATAGTTTTGAGTAATTTCAGGCAGAATATCAATCCATTTGTAGGTGCCATTTAAACTGAAATATTTGTAGAGTTTCGATTTTAATGTTCTTATAACACGCTCAGCCATAGAAGCTTTCATCGTGCTAAGTACGCTATAATGATTTATATCATGTTTTTTCATTAAATTTTGAAATTTGATGTTGTAAAATTCCTTCCCCTGATCGGATTGTAGATTTTTCGGTGTTCGTCGTGTATGAGCGAGAATGTCCGAGAATGCCCGAGTAATCTCCTCTCCGGTCTTCGTCTTTAGTGGGCGTGTCCACATAAACTTTGAAAAACAATCAATGACGACCAGTATCATTTTATGATTCCTATTTTGTGATGCAAAATTCCTCATCTCTGCAAGATCCATTTGCCAAAGATCGTCAAGGCCCTTGATAATGGTGCGTCTGCGAGGGAATTTTTTCCGAATAGGTTTGTGAAGCTCGTTTACGAGTTGAATCTTTTCCTTGGTGTGCATATTATGATGTATTACCGGCCAGCTTCAGTTCCAGACTATGAATGCGGTTATGGAAATTTATATCCAATGTCTTAATATTGTTCACTATGTCTGAAATGTTACTTTTCAAATCCGAAACGGCTGTGATATTTTCTGCAGATTCTTTTTTCAATTCACGTATACTTGCATTCGCACTAAATTCTCTTCGAATGAAGACTTTTGCAGTGGCAATTGAGTCGTCAACGTATTTCTTCGTAGCCATATCCCTACCTGCTACTGGGGGATTTCGCGAAATGAATGTATTAATTTCGTTAGTTTTATTTTGTAAGTCGGTAATATTTGCCTGTAATATGGGAATTTCAATCTTATGAAGCTCGTTTCTGATTTCGTTCAATCCTACTTCTAAATTCTTTATATTGTGTGTTTGTGGTAAGTTGATAGTACGCAAGTCATCAACATATTTTTTTGTTGCAGCGTCACTATTTGCTGTCGGTTCTTTAACATTACAAATTTTCACATTTCCAATATCAATATTACCGTCCGGTGTATGAGGGAACGTAATTTTCGTTGGTAAACGCGCATAGGGCGTTTGATGTCTATGTCCGAATTTATCGACTGGCATAATTGAAATGAACAAGTTTCAACTTGTATTATTCTATTATATCAGCTTCCTTGAGTTCATTGATAATTGCTACTATTTCGTTGTCGTGTGACGTATTACCGGCCTCTTTCGAAGCAATTAGTAGCTTTAGACGTTCAACCAACTCGTTGGGATCATCCCAATAAATGTATTCCATAGGGTCTTCGTTGTATACCAAACGGGAATCGAGAACGTTTCCGCCACTTTTCGTAAAAGGTATTTTTGATGGACGTTCCATTAGTAGCTGTTGTGTTCGAGTAGAGGGACGACGGTTCGATGATTCTGATTTTGTTCTAAACAAAGGTTTGATAATATTGTGATATTTGTAAGTGCTTGAACCCTTAAGACGGTTGCGTGTATCTAGGTGAACCTTAGTATACTCTAGAAGGGTTTTATATGCCTCCAAATCCTGCTGGGTGTAACCTTCTGGATCGTGGTAGAATAAAAGCTGGTATAAGCCAGGTGTACCAGTCACGGATCCAGCTTCTTTATTTCGTTCTTGTAGTATGTTGATATTGCCGTTTCTTCCATCAAATCCAATTCTACGCGTACCTAAACTCCAACCGAGATCGTCATTGTAGAAAGGTCCGTAATTTTTATCGATTCTTCCATTATCTTGGAAATAGTCTTCGATATACGATTGACTAATTTCAGGATATTGATCTAAATACTCTTGGATGGATTCATGTGTCACCTCAGGACGCATTATTTCTGGAGATTCGGGCATTGGAATATTCCCCTCTTCATCGGTTTCAGCCACCGGTTCCGTTTCGAGGAAACGTGTAAACACACCATCATTATCATCGGGTTCTTCTTTCTTTATTTCCTCCTTTGGTTGTAAATTTGTAATCGATTTTTGTAATGTCTTCGAGGATTGTACAATTTCTTCTAGTGGTTTGGATATTGGCTTGAATAGTTTATTAATAGACTCATCTTGCTCTGATTTACCTAATTTCAATGCCAAGTATTTTTTTTCGAATCGATCTGGCAAGTTCAGACACTTTTTTCTTGCGCAATGCAGTAGCAACCTTATCGTCAGACATATTGGTATGGACTGAAGGCGCAGCTTACAATTTAATATATTTATCGAATCCTTTGCGATACCTTCCATCATTGAGGGTGAAATCTTTCATAATTACCAATGTACCATAGCGATCACACCAACACTTTGAACACATATTTTTAAATACGTCAAATGTCATGTCAGGAGATACGTGTTCGTCAAATATATGTTTCAAGTTTACCTCATCCTGCTTGAATAACACAATAACATTACAATTGTCGCGAATAAGCTGTTTCGGTATTTTTGAATATGTTTGGCAAAGATATGCAGCATCGATATCTTTATGTCTGCACATGGAATAGTATTCCCGAATTTTCTGTTGACCATCACATGCAACGTCATCGAATAAAAAGACAGAATTAGGCTGAGCTTCATCTGGACTTATTATTTCCTCGTTGTCTTTGAATGGAAAATAGCCAACGCCCTTCACTTGTGCTATAACTTCCTGCAGCAATTGGTACTTTGGTTGGAATAACGATTTTGAATAAACATAAACGTTTTTGAATTTCGCGCCATTCGGATTAAATAGGAGCGCCAGCACGACATTCGTCTTTCCACACCCACTGGGGCCACATATAATGGCACGGAAAGAATTTGGTAATAATTTACCATGTTTACCAATAGTTGGTGTTGAGGTAAAATCCAGATTTTCAATGGGTATAGTCTGCTCTTGTTGAATTATTTTCATTGTGTGTGTCGCTTTTCGTAGTACTACTCTTTAAATATAGGTGTTACCACTTACGCGTATCAGTCTTAATGTTGTTGTTTGAAGGAGAAGGTCTCTTAAATTCTCTCATCAATAAACTACCTATTGAGCTTCACTTACCTAGCTATCAGTACTGTGGACGTAAGTACTACCCCCTCCACCCCCTCATGTGAAAAATTGATTGTTTTTTTTTTCAGCCGGTACAAAATTGGAAAAACGTCTTGATCGGGGAGATCCTGGCATCAACCCCTTGGACGCTGCTTGTAAGCAACACGATATTTCTTACTTGAAGAATAAGTCTCTCGAAGAACGACACAAAGCGGATCGAATACTTGAAGATAAAGCTTGGGCTCGTGTCAAATCAAAAGACGCTTCACTGGGAGAGAAAACTGCTGCATTACTTGTAACAGGCGGAATGAAGGTGAAAAGAAAGCTGGGAATGGGTTGTCGTCGCAAACGTCGTTCCTTGCATCGAGATGTTATTCTAAAAGTGGGAAAGTCATTGAAGAGAGGAACATCTTTGAAAGACACCGCAACGTTTGCCTTACGAGCGGCCAAAGCACTTATTAAAGAATTTGGTGGGAAAAAAGAAGTCGAGGTTCCTCGAGTGATACCTGTAGCGAAATCCGGAGGTTTCCTACCACTTATCCCTTTGTTTGCAGGTCTTTCGGCACTCGGAGCTTTGTCAGGTGGTGCTGCTGGGATTGCTAAAACTGTCATTGACGCAAAGCATGCGCAAAAGAAATTGGAAGAAGATGTACGACATAATAAGGCTATGGAACGTGTAGGATCTGGCCTGTATCTGAAAAAGTATCCAAAAGGCGGCTTCGGATTGTATTTGAAAAAGCAAAAAAACCAATAAAGCTACCCAATCACGCATTAACCAACTTTGACATAACACAATACGCAAAATCGCTTAAAATACCGCATTTTCGAGGAGTTTTCATGCGAGACACTCTCCCCAAAGCCGGCCCCCGGAAACAAGAATGCGCAGTGGTTAATTTGGACACCTCTGAGAATAGCGGAAGTCATTGGGTAGCTTACCGAAAGATAAACAACAATGTAGAGTATTTCGATTCATTTGGTAACTTGAAGCCTCCGAAAGAAGTTGTTAAATATTTTGGAAAGAGTGCGAGAATTTTTTACAACAATACCCAATATCAAAACTATGATCAAATCAATTGCGGTCATTTGTGTTTGAAATTTCTACAACAATGACGGAACTATTACTACAACATATCTACCATGGAAAAACATTGAGTAGTTTCACTGCCGAAGAACTAAAGCACTTTCCCATTGAATATCTAACAGAGTGTGTAAGACCTTCGGAATTGCTGGAAATGTGGCATAAACTTCCCAATGAATATCGAGCAAATTTTCAACTACAAATACGATTGCCTTGTTTCATCCATTACAACCGACCTGATTGGACGACGCATTGTGACGGCCCTCCGAGTTCGCAAGGTACTTGTTTCCTTTGTAACCAAACATTAAAAAAATAAAAAATGTTATTTAAATTCAAACATTATTCGTATTTCATTAGTCATCATGTCGCAGTTGCTGAGAGTTAACAGCACCAATCACGTGTTTACCTTTCAACCTCCTACGCCTATTGAGCTCGATCAGAAGAAGGAATACGAAATAGCTCTACGATCTTTTCATTCTTATCACAGTATACCGAACATTGAAAATTGTAAGTTTTACTACTACGATACCAAGGGCAAGCTTCAAAGTTTTGATTTTCCCACAGGATGTTACGAAATTGCCGATCTTGAAGCGTTTATCCGAGATAAATTGGGTGCTGGCAATTCAACTAGACCAGAGGACATATTTTCACTAAAACCCAATCACAATACGTTGAAATGTGAAATTTCCAGTAAATACAAAATTTCCTTCAAGGAGACCAATAGTCTTGGAAGAATGTTGGGATTTTCACCGAAAATACTCGACTCTAACAAATTGCACTCTTCAGATCTCCCAGTCAAAATTATTAAAGTATCTAGCATACGCTTCGATTGTAACATTACCACTGGAGCCTTCGATGCAAACAGACCTGCTCATACTATTTACGAATTCGTCGTACAAGTAGATCCAGGATATTCCATTGACGAAATTCCTCATAATTTGCTCTACTTACCCGTTATACCACAACGTGAAATAACCAACATCACTGTCATAGCCTTAGACCAGGACGGTCAGCCTGTAAACTTTCGTGGAGAACTAAGTACGTTGGTGTTGGAGCTTAGAGCGCGATGGGGCTAATAATAAATCATAAAAGACAATCTGCAGCACTTCCAACTTCATTAGCTAAGCAGTCGCCAAAGCTGAAACAGCTCACGTTCGCAAACAAATTGGTCCTGCAATCGCTGGGTTTTAAATTGAAAAATGACAACCATGTATGGAAAACGTCTACGCCAAAACGACATGCCTCCAATGTTTGATATCTACCGTAAGTCGATGTTTGATGAATCAATTCGAAAGGCTGAATATAGAACCTATGCTCCATTTATAAAGTCATTCAATTGCAGTGACATTGTGGAGTTTAGCATTAATCAAGTTGATTCGTTTTTTGCAATGAGCGAAACTTTGTTGTGCATTAAAGGTTCGCTTGAAGTAAACGGAGCTGGTGACGTGAAATTAGCAAATAATGTTGGAGCCTTTCTATTCGATTCATGTACGTACAGTGAAAGTGCCAGGGAAATGGAAACAGTTCGGGATCCTGGAATAGTGAGTGCCGTACGTGCCATGACCTGTTATAACCAAGAAGATTCCAATCATATGGCTATAGCCGGTTGGAATTACCCAAAAGATCCTATTTTGAATGATAGCGACAAGTCCTTCAACCTTCAAATACCTCTCAAACATATTTTCAACATTTTCAACGATTATTCCATGATTACATGTGGGCGTCAAACAATACGACTAGTTCGGGCACGAAATGACAATGATTGCTTATATATTACTGAAAAGAATGTCTCTGGAACGCTCTCCACTACAGCTAAAATTAACATTACAAGCGTTGAGCTGAAAGTTGGGCTGTCAAGACATCCACTTCAGTTGAAAGACCTCGTTTTGTTATTGTTTTCTTTCAAACCGACAAACGTAACTCGAGTACAGCTGACCCGACTTTATTTGACAATGCCGACGTACAAAGTATAAGACTGTCACTTAATGGTGAGTATTGGCCCAATGAAAGAATGCAATTGGATTTCGCTAAAACTGACTACAATGAGGCATATTTTAACTACACTGAATTCTATCCCAACTACGCAAACTCCATACAGAAGCGCCCCCTGCTAGATTATTCTTCTTTCAAGAAACGGGCATTGTTTGTTATCGATTGTTCGAAACAGGAAGAAAGCATGAAGGCGTCCACAGTCGATGTAAAACTTGACATTGAAGCAAACATAGGCTTTCCCGAAAATACCAAAGTCTATTGCATCATAATTCACGATTGCGTGATGGAATACTTCCCCCTCACCGAAATTGTTAAAAGCTTTAACTAGTTGCTGATCAGAGTTAGTGA
>CAJUYG010003260.1:0-13129 GCA_910591675.1 Galerucella calmariensis
GACATTTGTTCATACTGTTGGGGGGAAAAGTTTGGATTTCTCACTATTGATAAAGATTCTGAAATAGCATCTGGTGGTCGTTATAGGAAAGGATTTGATGGATACATTCATATATAAGGAGAAAAGTATATATAGTCAATTTCAAATCCAGCATGAATCCTAAACTAACTCAACGACTGGTCAAAGCTAGGCAGGCGCTTCGAAAAAAGTATAAAAGTTTGAAGCGAAACATAAACCAATCTCAATCACGACTGGAACAAACCTATGAGCCCATTACTCAACCGCTAAAACAACTAATATCAACTATCGAGAAACAAGAATTGATTAAACAAGAACCATCACCAAAAAAAAGAATCTCGCCTATCAAGTTCAAAATATCAACCAAATCCTTCCCATTATGCACTTGCTTTCGATTCACCCAAAGAGGATGTTTTCAGTTCTAATACAAATGATGATGATGATGATGATGCGTTTGAGCCAAATAAAACTTTAGGGTACAGTAGTGATGAAAATATTAGTAGATTTATAGATGAAAGTATCCGTGACCTCGGTCGAATGACCAACGACCAAGGTATCCAGCAATATTATGAACAGTTTGAAAATCCCTTACCTAGAGTGTACATAAGGAAAGGTATTGCTGACACCGAAGGACAATTTGATAATACTCTTGGAGTCTATCATGATTTGCAGCTAGAAAAATTCTCTATTGGTGATTCTCCAATTGACTTTATTGGACCTGATTTAAAAATACAAGGTATTACCTACAAGGGTACTCCAGGTCTGTATGAACTGTTATTCAAAACAGACCCACACATTTTTACTAAAAATGATGCTAAGGAATATGTTGACATTTTAGAGAGAACTAATGCTCTATACACAAAAAATAATAGAAAATTACCAAAACGGAGAATTCCCGCAAAATTAAAAAATAAATTCACTAACGCTATTCAACCTTTCCTAGGAATTCCTCTTGTTGCACAAAGAGAACGAGCCTTTTCAGTTCCCACTATGACTACAAGACAAATAGCAGCAAAACTGAAGGGTGGGAAAGGTCTAACAATGATGCGATATTCCCAAAATCCCATCGATTATAAATATTTTGATGATTTCAATGAATTGATTGATAGATTACGCTTACTTGTAGCTTCAAAACAAGCTGGTAATAATGCTCACCAAAATGAAATAGTGTCTATTGTTGAAGAACTAAGAGAAGGTGGTATAATAGCATAAATAGATGGATTATATTCACATTAGTAGATATGCCGTTAAACAAGTTTAATCAACATTATCTCATCACACATTCCAATGATGAGGTACTACCACAATCACCATTCTATATTTGTCAACCTGCAGACATTCAAAGTTTAGCAATTATTAATATTAGCGGAAATATAGATAAAAATGTTAGTTCATTAAACTATATATTAAACAATAATAATACTGAATATACTTTTCCAGTAAGTGGAAAAGTGGTTAATATCAATAGCAACAAACCACCAACTAAAGTATTAATACTTTATAAAAATAAATATCAAAATTTGAGTGTTCTCAACCAGCAATCCATAACAAAGGGTGAAAAGATTTCAATTGGTATAGGTAAAGAAAAAAATTATTATCCATATATTGAACTTGTGTTAGAATGTCCTCTGGTGAGCTCTACATAAATATAGTACTTTTCCAACAAATGCATCATTCCAACAATGCCTCTTAATAAATTCAATCAACACTATTTACAATCATCATCGTCGTCGTCGTCGTCAGTTCCAAAATTAAGTGCACAATTTTATATTTGTGACTCTTTTGATTATCATGTTGAAAACATTATTCGATTGAAAGGTGAAAAGAAAACTAGTTTAAATAAAGATTATTATGTGTTGGATAATGCAGGTACAAATTTTCTTTTCCCCTACAATGCTAAAATTGTACAAGTTCGACATTACGCTGCAGATGGAGAGGTTTTAGTTAATGGTATATCATTCAAATTCAATGAAATTAGTGGTAATAATTTTAAGAAAGGTGATAAAATCCTATTTAAATTAGGTACACCTTCTTCTATTTGCATTGAATTCATAGTGCAGTGTCCAATAGTGAAAGATGAGTAAGGCACAAGTTGTGAATGAATTACATAAACCAGCAAGAATCAATTATAGAAGAAGACATGTTGTAATTAAAGGATTACATGATTTGATACAAGCTGATTTAGCTATTATGACTCCCTATTCAAAAACTAATAGGGGCTACAATTATATCCTAGTTGTAATCAATGCTTTCAGTAAATATGTGTGGGTTGAGGCGATTAAAAGAAAAACAGGTAAAGAAATCACATTAGCTATGAAGCATATCCTAGACCAAATGAATGTTCCACCTAAAAATCTTCAAACTGACAACGGAACTGAATTTTATAATAAGAATTTTCAAGAGCTTATGAAAAAATATGGTATTAACCATTACAGCACATTCTCCAATTTAAAAGCAAGTATAGCAGAGCGAGTAATTCGTACTCTAAAATCTATGTTATGGAAACAGTTTAGCATGCAAGGATCTTACAAATGGTTAACGACTCTACCCAATATTGTCAACAAATATAATAATACAAGACATTCCACTACAGGTGCCATTCCCAGTGAAATAAATGAGAAAAATGCAAAGTATATTACTGCATATAATCACCTGAAAACTATTGATACAAGATCATCAAATTTTAAAAAAGGAGATTTTGTTCGAATTAGCAAGTATAGACATGTTTTTAAGAAGGGTTATACTCCAAATTGGACTGCTGAAGTTTTCAAAATAAAGAAGGTGAAACTTACTAATCCAACAACTTACATACTGGAAGATGATAAGAACGAAGAAATACAAGGAGGATTTTACAGGGAGGAATTGCAAAAAGTTAAATATCCTGATGTGTATTTAATAGAGAGGGTTTTAAAACGAAAGGGTGATCGGTTATTAGTAAAATGGCTTGGGATGGATTCTAAATCATGGATAAATAAAAATAGCATTGTTTAAAATTATTATTTTTATTGTTAAATAAAATTATATAAAATGATTGACAATTTATTTACACATTTAAATTCTTAATTTTATCATAAACCTTACATCTATGTTTTATATCTAATATTGGATCTATAATTTTGGAAATTTTAATAATTCGTTGCATAAACCGTAGTCGGTCACATGCGGCAATGATCCATGATGATCCTTGTCTCGCTTGTTGATATGCATATTTCCAAGTTACTAATAAATGAATTTTGTTTCTTGTTTCATCAAAGTGAATAGTTTTCTTTACTTCTATTGTATGTTGTCTATACTTCATATTTCATAGCTGTAAATCTTCATCTTTAAGTAACTGAGGATATCTATATATTAATTCTAATGCGATAGCGTATGTCTCGTTATTTAAATGTTTTATAGGTTCAATTATATTCAAGGCTGTAGTTACTGGATCGGTGGAATCTTTTATTCCCATTTGTAAAATTTTCAATGAACTAGCAAATTGTAAATTTTTCAAGTCTGTTAATCTATTTTCAATGAGTGGTAACATTTTCCATAACATTGAAGTAGTATCAGCTCTTAGATAAATACAAGAATCACCCCTATAAATTTTCACAACATTCCCGAATGATAATCGTTTAAATATCAAATCAAATTCACCCATATCTAACGGTTCCATATTCTTTTTGTTTGTTGATTTAAATAAAAAGTCATCAATATCATTTCTACATGATAAAAGAATGTTCCATTTTTGCGGACTGAATATAAAATAGGTATTTTTGGTTCCAAATATCCCAACACATGGATCGTAATTTAAATAAGGGGATAAACCAACCTTTACATATTTTGTTTTATATGTATTTAGAGACAATTGACGTTCTCCCAAAAATACGTCATTATCTTGCAATTGATTCATATATGTAGTGTTTGTGAGTGATTCAACTACTACTATTACTACTACAATATACTATCGCTATTAGAATAATTTAAAGATATTCTCTGGTTGAAATCTGAAAAAAAAAATCTCATTTATTCCAAAAATTACATCATGCTCTCGAGAAATGGAAAAAATTGTTTCACCCCACTCTAAAATAAAGATTATAAACGTTGAAAATCGCTGAATCTGAACAGTATATTAATAAACTTCAAAAGTGAATTTTTAAAATAAAATCATGTATAATCAACAGCAACAGCACTATCATCTAGAAGATTGTATTTGTCCAATGAAGGACCATTGGCTATACAAGCGACGATTATATCAGTTTAATGAAGAAGAACTTGAGAAGTTTCCATTGGATTATTTGATTCAAAAGGCGCAACCACTTGAGTTATTATATGCATGGTATAAATTACCAAGAGCATATCGAGACAATTTTGATTTACAAATCCAACTGCCTTGTTTTATACATTACAATCGTCCTGACTGGCAAACTCACATCGATGGACCACCTACATCACAGTCAAGATGTCATTTATGTAACTTAACTATTGAACAAATACATGTTTGATGTAAATAAAATCTGTTTAATATACTATGTTTTTTATTACATAAATTACAAAGATATAAATTTACAAAGTTACAAAATTTCTTAACTAGATACTCTTTGTTATATTTTATAAATAATTATGATATATCATCATTTCTATCAATCTCATAATCCTTAATAAATCGCTACTGACTACTCTTATAACCCCAAGGAAGTGTGTCAAATGACTTTGAAATTAACTGACGTTTATCATCGTATGGACTTAAAGCAATTTTAGTCTGTTCTATACTGAATACATTGTGAGCATATGAACGAATAGTTTGTTGAGTTATGACTTTTGTGTTGAATTCATTTAAGCATGTAATATAATCTTCAAAAGTAATAATATTTTTCACTATATTTTTTTTAATCCCCTTAGATTTTTTTGAAATACCAAAGTTATTCAGTTCAATAGCTATTTGGTTTGAGGACATGCCCTTCTTTTCAAGTTTTTTCTTGAAATTTAATTTTTCCTCCTCACTGACTTGCATTTTGTAGGTATACATTTTAGAACGAAGACCAGCAAAATGAGTAATAATTTTACCATTTGCCTCATCTTTCATCAATCCCGGTATTTTTTTATTCACCAACGGAATATTATAAATATTATTTTTGTTATAATCTGAAGTATCAAATTTGTGGATATTTTTTTTAATAATATCTTCGTAAACGTCTAGGTTACTTATTTCATAGATAAAACTATCTGTGTCTGTGTACAATAATTTACATTTTTCCACACCTGCTGTTGGTATTATAAAATTATAGTGAAAATCATACATACAAATTTTTGAAAGATCTAAAATAACCATACCAATGTATAGTGGTTTATTAAATATTAATTCTATTTTATTCAACTCAATTGCCATCAAGTTTTCATCAAAAATTGTTCTATTGTGAAATCGTGGACTAGCAATTAAATTTTTCGCCCCGTAACGTCCCTCCCACTTAGAGCAAAGTTTAACGAGTCTA
This sequence comes from Galerucella calmariensis, assembly GCA_910591675.1. NCBI lineage: Eukaryota > Metazoa > Arthropoda > Insecta > Coleoptera > Chrysomelidae > Galerucella > Galerucella calmariensis. The sequence goes on from CAJUYG010003260.1 coordinate 5,490, forward strand.
TGTAATCTTATGTTTTCCATAGTTTTTCCAAATACTGCGTTATTAGCAAGTTTAAATTGATTTTTTTCAAAGTTGCTTGTAGCACTTACCCTTAATCGACTGTTTAATTCAATATAAGGTCTCAACCATTCTGATTGATTGAATTCCAACACTTTATGTATTTTCGTAATTATTAAACCATGTGCCAATGCTTGTTTTAAATTTCTATAATGTATTGTATATTCTTTTTTATCATACAAATCAGCTATCAACTTTGGTAGTTTTGAGGCTGGAGGAATGCGATGGTTAGCACAAAAAGGAAAATCTTTATGTAGAGTATGTAGACTCTTTGGATACTCCAAATCCACTTGTAATATGTACCCAATCGGAGAATTGTCTGGAATTGTTGTTACATCAATGTTTGAACTTGACCATTTAAATCCTCCAAATGGTAATGGTTCACACATTGCGTAACCGTAAAGGTTATTCACATCTAGGTAAAGGATTGTTTTGGTGGGTTCTGATGAATCATATCTGTCACCCATATATTTATTGTTTGCCTCTGAAAATCGACTACAGCATACTGAAATTCCACCTCGAATCGCTTTCTCTATAAACATAACCATGTCAACATCCTTTAAAATTTCCAATTTACATTTAGTATATTTTAACATAGCATCCCAAGTGTAGCCTGGCATTGTATAATACCATGCAGGATCTAAACCATATGTTTTCAATGCTGTTTCTCTAAAATTATCCATAACATCTGCTAGTAACAGAATATCTATCTTCATATACAAACTACTGTATTCTCCAAGGTGATTTATGTTGAAAGCGGTCCAAACATTTTGTGCATGAGTGTAATCAGTCTTGCACAATTCCACATCATTTAGTTTATTATAGAATTTTTCAATGGGTGGTAGCTCTTTCTCCTTCAATTTATCAACATTATCTACATAATCATAGGGAAACACCCCTTTTCTAGTTAGAAGTTGAAATTGATTATGATCTAAATTCTTAAACTCATGTTTTAAATTCTGAAAATTGTCTAAGCTCAAAGTCGAAACAAGTTCATTAAGACTACAACCCATAAATCTAAAAGAATCTATAAACCTAAATTTAATTCTACTATCATTATCTGTTAGAGTGAAAGATATGTACTTTTCTTTATTTAGTGGAAGAACAGATACATGTCCACGCTTGGCAATGTCTTTTATGATAAAATGTGCGTCATAATTTGAAAGGTTGTGAAATAATATTGGAACAATAAACAATTTTTTAAATGAAAGATTACAAGTTTGATGAGCGTAACCTCTAAATAGTCCTGTAAAATGATCATGGTCCTTAACAATTATGTCTCTTTGATTAAAATGTTTCTCACAAATGTGACAAATATGTACATTTACATTTTCTATTGAATCTACTATTATTGGTATTATATTCACAATTTTACTCTCAACAAATTGTGCAATCTTTTTAATTTCATTTGAAAACCAATCCATACAATCTTCACCTTCATGATGATTGAAATAGGAAAAATTGTTGTTATAAGTACATTTCATATAATATCCTGCGCAAAATGCTTTATGATGTTGGTATTTATTCGTTGTTTTTGATAATTTTGTTTTACATGGTTCTAAAATAGCTTCAATATCAGCATAGATAAGGAAAGGTATTTTTTGTTTATAGACAAAATTTCTAAATTCAACAGCATCATATTTTGGGAATGAAATTTTACAGTTGTTTCTATTTTCACATAACAAATAATGCTTTTTCAACTTTTCCTCACTATAAAAATAATTTAAACAACGGTCACACAAGCTAATTGTAGCTCTATGCTTAGTGATTTGAGATCGAATAAGTCGTGAAAGATTTTTAATTAAACAATAATGAAATTTTATTTCAATATTTTCATCATCATCATCATCATTATCATCTTGTTCTGATTCTACAAAATTATTCAACTTTGGAAAATACTTATTTTGAATTAATAACAAATTAACATGTTTCTCTAATTTTCGTTTGGTAAGTTTAGCAGGTACAACTTCATAATATGAACTTTGTTGTGTACAATTTAATTCTAGAGCGTATACGTTTACGGAAATATTATTCAATTCCTCAAATTTGTTAATTTGATTTAGTTTCATAGGTAATTCTAACCCTTTGACATTTAACACAAGACTATAGTGTGGATATGATGAGGTGAGTCTATAATTACCTGTTGGTGGGTATAAAAAACTAACAATACTCCAAAAAAAACATGCGTCATCTCTATTTTGAATGTTGATGCATGCTTTTTTATTTTCTATCTGAGGTGGTAATTTGATAAAAGAGGTTCCATTACCAATTTTATATTCGTTTATAGCTACCTCCAATAATAGAATTTTTTGTAGCGCCCAACCGCTTGATTCTTCCGAAAATTCTGACAGTTTATTTAAAATATAATCTGTTACATGTTCTTGAAACCAAATAGCTAAATCAGTTGATTGATCTAATACTGCATTAGGTGTCACAAAATACTTTTGATCAATTACTTCTTGATCACCTGACGTTTTAACAAAATCTGCCCACAGTGTGGTATTAATTTTTACAATTAACTTTTTTTTAATAATTTTGAGAATCTTAATTTTAAAGAGATCAAAAGCATCTGATAAAAATTCTTTTATTTCTTTATGATTCACATTTATAATCACTGCTGTTTGAACTCTACTTTTGAAACAAGAAATTATATTTTCCCAGTAAACTTTTCGATTTTGTTTTACACCAACATGTTTGTTTTTTAATTTTATTAAACATTTTAATCGTTTCAATTGACCAATTTTTGTTAATATCTTACGTTTTTGACCAACCTTTAAATGATATTTTTTCAATGCTATGTTACATTTTTTAATATGTTCATTAATTAATTTTATTGATTTGTTTTCAGCAGAGTTCACTCTGATTAACTTAATAGATTCATCAATTTTGGATAATGTACCATGATATTTGTCCATAATATTATATCATAACTATTTATAAAAATATAACTCACCAATAATTAGATTTCAACAATTTCAAACGATGCTGTTGGATTCAATTTTCCAATGTCTACCGCTCCTCTGAATATTATTGCGTACTTCCCTTCTTCAAAATATTTTATATAAGGTTTATACGTCTCTGTTACCCTCTGCGGTAGGAACGTTATTTCTTTCTCCAGTTCCAGCAGCACCGTTTCCCCAAATTTACTCCTAACTATTTTAACCGAAATGATTTTTTTGGGTTCCCCTAATATTAAGTCCGTTAATTTTATAGTTGGTTTTGGGTCTCTTTCTAAAAGTGAGGAAGAATTTATGGTTTTTAGATCCATTTTACTAAAAATAATAATAATAATATGATTAAACATTAGAACACATCACTAATTTAAATTCTAAGTAAAATAAAAAAATAAAAACGTCTTACCTGTTGTTTATTGAAGGTGATGATGTGATTGAAAACAAGAAACGATTGAATTTCACAAGAAAATCTTGAGCTTAAATACAAAATGAATCTAATGACCTTAATAATAATTGCATAGGTATTTACTTATTTTCCGCGACTTACGTAAGACTTTCAACTGCATTAGTTGTCTCTGGTGGATTTTTAATAACAGGATGGTTATAGCAAAGTATAATATGCATAGTAGACTAACCCATTGAAGATATATTCATTCGTATATAATTAATGTATTATCACCTTATAGATTTTTTTAAAAAAACTAATAAACTATCTAAAATGACCTCAATAATAATTGCATACCTATTGCGTAAGACTCTGGACTGCATTAGTTGCCTCTGGCGGATTTTTAATAACAGGATGGTCATAGCAAAGTATTATACACTATACCATTGAAAATATATTATTTGCGTATATAATTTATGCATTATAGCCTTGGGCGGGCTTGTTTCCTATACTTTGTATACAAACACAGCGCATTCCATTATATTTATGCACTTATACAGGATGGTTCTACCAAAATATGACGATGTACCATATACTGAGTGTTGTTTGACTTAGAAGGAACATAGTTACAAACATTGTATTTTGAGTGTTTGTTTTTAGTAAGTAGGTATTTCTTTCAATTAAGTTTTATCTTTAACTGTTTATATTATATACCATTATCATATACACATAGATTCAAAAGTTTCGCATCACCTTCTTTGGATGCGAAGGAATTTTTTTGCGCTAACAATTTTTTGTTGGCTTGTTTATCAATGTTAACCATTTCAATATGTTCCATATTTTTTGCAATATACAGATGTTCACAGTTTTTTTTGTAAGATAAAATTTTTAGTGCGATCATTTTAACATTCAAGGCATTTGATTTTTACGATTTTAGGTGCAAACATGAATCGTCAAGTCATAAGTGAGATTGACCGTGCAAGAATAGTGGCTTTAGTTGAAGAAGGTTATTCTCAAAGGTTCGTGGCAAACAGAGTTGGCGTTTGGCAAAGTGATGTGTCTCGTGTATGGAACCGGTATCTCCAGACCAATTCTCTTCGTGATAGACCTAGAAGCGGTAAAAGGCGTGTTACTAATCAGCGGCAGAACCGCTATATCCACTTAACTATCCGTAGAAACCCGACCATGGCAATACCAGCACTCCAAAGAGATAATATGAGACATGCGTTGGGAGTTCAAGTATCGATCTCGACATTACGAAGACAAATACTTGCGACAGGTTTGAGGTGTCGCTGACCAATAAGAGTGCCCAGACTACAACCTGAGCACAAAGTTCGCTGACTACAGTGGGCACAAGAACACGCGGCCTTGCCTGAAGAATTTTGGAATTCGGTGTTTTTTTCCGACGAAACAAGGATTTGTTTGGCACAAGATATCCATCGAATACGTGTTTGGCGGGATCCAACGAGAGTTGCTCAGCTTGCCCATGCTCGCCCCGTGCCGCCCTTCAGAGGAGGAAGTGCTATGTTTTGGGCTGGTATCATGTTAAATGATCGCACAGAATTAATTCATGTGGAGGGAACGATATCTGGTGATAGGTATCTCAGAGAGATTCTACATCCTCACGTGAGACTATGGCGCGCAGCTGTTGGCAATTCCTTCGTTTTTATGGACGATAACGCCCGACCTCATCGGACCAAAGCTGTGAATGAGTATCTTGAAATTGAAGGGATCAATCGTTTGAACTGGCCTGCCCTATCTCCTGACATGAATCCCATAGAACATGCTTGGGACATGCTTGCCAGGGCAGTGGCAGCACGCAGAAATCCACCCAGGAGTGCACAATAGGATGGAGCGAAATTTTTTTTTTCTCAAATCGTGTATACATTATATGCTAATAGGTGTCAGTTACATTGAAGATTACGTCAACATTTTATTTTTTGTAATCACCGACCATCTTCAGGGTCCGCTGGATATCAAAAAACATCAGGTGATTTAATTTTTGCCTTTCTATTTAAAAATCACATTGACTATTTTGAGGTTCACTCTACCTTGCATTAGTAAAATTTAAGACCTCCTACAGAAACTGAGTCATAAAAAAAATCGTAGCCTTGAGGATCCGCCGCGAGGTCAAATAGTCATACATTTCGGAAAAAGTGTATAGTAAACAAATAATACGAACCGGGCAGATTAGCGAATGTTTTTAGTGGAATAGTAGCAATGAGTGTTGTTATGGTCAGTTTAAATATGACCTTGACCGAAAAGTTTTTCTGGTCCAACTGGAACCATACTTGTGACTTGTGAAACATTACCGATAGTAACATTCAATAAAATTGACTCTGAAATACCATTGGTGGACGTAAAAGACCTTAGTTTTGATCAAAAATACCTATTGGAGATCAGTCAAGCTGTTATAAGTGGAAAAGTATCTGATGATCTGGAAAAAAGAAGTCCAGGCAAGTTGGCTCACGCACGCTGGGTTACTTTTGCCAACAGAATATTACGACTATATATTGCCACCAATCAGCCGAGCGAAAATTTGAGAAAACTGGCTAATTATGTGGTAAAAGTGTAGGTATGCACCTATCTGGTTCCGCATAAAAAAACATAATTTATGTACAGATGGTGCAAATCACCCGTTTCATCTCATGAAACTTTCCCGATATTTGAATGAGAATGGAAGAAAAAATATCGATGCGGCGATTCAATGCTTATTTCGCGCATTCAGAATATGTACTTCGTTGTATGGTTGCTTATTCACGACAGCATATAAGGGAGCTTGCATTACAGCGCAGTTTGAAAGTGAGAAGCACTAAAAAGATCGACATGGCAGCTGTAAGGGTCTTCAAATTACCGTCAATAGTAGACTGGCAAAATTGTGACATAACCGATCCACCAGCACTGGTTGAATATTCTGATGAAAAGCTCGAATGTTTTATACAAACTGGAGAATTATCAGATGTTCCAAAATTTCCTTGTCACACACAGCCGGTCTAAAGACATATTAAGCTTGTTACGGACGCTTCCTCATCAGTGTGCTGCCACATAAGAATAGATGGCTTCATTCGCTCCAAACTTTATTCTCTGAATTTAAGGCGCAAATTTGGAACAAAGAAAGATTATAATGCAATGTAAAAATAAGTTAGGTTCTCAACAAATAAACTTATTCACTTCAAATTTTCTTCTATTGCAACATTTTCAAACTAGTCCTAGTTGGATTTATGAAAGTTCAAAAATTTAAAATTTAATGGTGGAGCGGACCCACGCAATATTTTTTTATCTTGAAAAATGACATATAGCAGTGATTTAGATCACATTATACAATATTCTCGCGCTAGTGCTCGTTCGATTTATGAAAATTCGAAAAATTGGAATTTGAGAGTGGGGCGGAGCCTCGTAATATTTTTTAATCTTGAAAAATTGAACATTATAGCATTTTAGGTCAGAAAATGCAAGTTTCTATCACTTATGTCAAGTCAATTTCCAAAAATAAAAATTTTGGATTTATTCCGCTCCACCCTAGTGTACAAGAGCTTGTTCATGCGGCCCAAGAAGAATGGCGAAATATTCCTCAACAGAATATCAATAATTTGGTAAACAGCATGAGCAGGCGACTTCAAGCTTGCATAAATTCTAGAGGTGGAAATACTCTTCATTTAGTTTTCATGCAGGTTCTCACTTATTCTTTTCTTTAAAAAGAATCAATTTGTATTTAATTTATTTAATTTCTAAGAATACTTTTTATGTTTAAAGCAAGTTTATTATTGGATAATAAAAGTTTTTGAAACACTTTTTTTTTTATTGAAACTAATTATTTGATCAATCTCTGATCCATTTATAATGAACACATTTTTTTTCGGACATTTAGGGTGATGCAAAACTTTTGAATCTATGTGTATATTCGCTGTGTGTCGACCGTTGGAGGGGATAGGCGAAACTATCCAAGCGCGCGCAGTGTTGAATTTCCGCAATTCGGTCGGAGGCTGATGTGGTATATTGTATGTAAATAAAGGGGAAAATGGGGTACGAGGCACGACAGTTGTTGTGTTGTTAATTGTAAAAATACAGGATGGAATAACAGTGATGTGATATATTACAAGTTTCCTACTGGTACAAAGGAAAAAAATGGATTGCAGCTGTAAAAAGAGTAAAGTGAGTGTCTTAACCTCACTTCAAAATACAGTGCACACTGATACAGTATTCTATACGTCATGTTTTCTCCATCAATTTTATGTAGTTTTTTT
>CAJUYG010003260.1:13229-35924 GCA_910591675.1 Galerucella calmariensis
GAGAAAATTAAGTTTGTTATTTCTCGATTTAGCACAGCGTTGCCACTGTTCCATTATAATTCACAATAATTAGGTGTTTCCATTGAACATTCTTGAGGAAAACCAATTTCAATTTTTTTTCATTCAAAAGTACCCTCTACCTATGACAATTAAAACTAAATGCCATTGTTTTATAGTAGATGTAATTCATTCATCTACACTCTTTCTATTGACACTAATTTTGTTGAAATCGGTTGATTCAAACCAAAGTTATAGGTATTTATTCACCAACACTTTCCCACTTTCCCCCACCCTTTATTTGGAAAGATAGAATAAAAAGTACTTGAACAAACTAGTGCAAAATTCAGGCCTTTTTTCAGTTTATTTATTTTACAATGGGTGAAATTAGGCATATTTCACAAAAAGCTGGTTTTTAAATTTTTCTTCACAGGTTACGCCCCCTAGCGGTTAACCTAGAAACTTGAAATTAATTTCCAGCAATTTCTTTTGTCCACTTTTTCCAAGGAATTTTTTCTCCTAACGTTATAACATGAGTAGTTTCTGATATATAGCCGAGAGATCGGCTTATTGGACCACCCGGTACAAGAGCATGTTCTGCTAATAAGGAGTGTAGCTAGCCGTAGGTATGGAACTCTCCGCAAAAGACACTGCTGAATTACATACTGATAAATATTTAAATCAAATCACCTTCAAATCCAAAACAAACATATCCACAGGTATTTCCAATAAAAGTTCAAATTTATCAAAATTTTGTCTTCGATGCGGTGATCAAAAGCATTTAGCTACAGGAAGTCCTAATTAAGATAATTCAGTTTGTACTTTTTGTAACAGGAAAGGTCACCTTCAGAACGTGTGTAGGAAGAAATCTTGAAATACTTATTAAATTGATTTCTACAATGATGAAAAACCAGCTGAGGAGATGATGGCAATGGAATCTGATCAAAATATTTACAGGGGAAAATTTTATCAAACCTTGGTTGTTCGACAGAGAAATCACTTTTGAAGTAGACAGTGGTGCTGCAGTATCGGTTATAAGTGAGCGTAAATTTGATTTACTTTTTCCAAATAGTACCACCATTTGTCAAACGGATCTCAAACTAATCTCCTACTGTAAAACGTCCCTTGAAGTTTTAGTGTATTTATCTTGCAATTCTCTCAGAGCCCAGAACTTACCGATGCCTGTTAATTTATGTTCACTGGCAAAAAACAGAAAGGCTATTCTTGACCTATTTATACGGTTTGTTAATGATGCTAAACTGGAAATATAGACTTTCCCTCCAGATCAATATCTAAACTTTCTGAACTCCCTGTGGTTGATGGACACCGTCCGAGACCATCTCTCTCTCACACACACACACACATCTTGCAAGGTTTCATTTGAAAATAAAAATTTTTATTCAAACTTGTATGTAGTTACAGTTGACAGATATCCATTGATGCTGGGTAGAGAATGGATTAGTCAAATGCATTTGAATTTGTCGTCGAACTTCTTCCTTCTTTTCGATTTTCTAGACATTTGCTCCACTAAGTAAAGTTGCGATTATCTCTTTTAATCTTGAGTGGACAGTTTCTATGATAGGAGGAAATCACTGCTTCGCGAAGCTCTTCTGCTGCGGTATCTATCCCACCACAACTGTTAATTGTGGTGAAACCATCCTCAACGTACAGTTGAAGAGATTTTTTATATCTACTCCAATCAGAAGCTTTTTAATAGCGATATTCCACTACAGGCCTCTGGACTATTTCAATGTTGAATTGAATATGTCTGTTCATTTGTTTGTTAGCCTTTCTTTCAGAAGACCGGCTTCATTTTCGAAGTGTCATTTCTTCTTGTTTTTATGTACTATAATGGAAAAAATAGACAGGTCATTATTATGTAATATCGAGGGGTAAACCGCGACCAAAAATTGTGTACACTCCATTAGACATTGGTCTTCAATTGTCCCATTCATTCGTCCCCTAATTTGTCTCCGTTGGTCCTCTATTGGCCATAAGTGGTCCTTCATTGGTCATAATTGGTCCTCCATTGGTCATAATTGGTCTTCCATTGGTTATAATTGGATCTCCATTGGTTATAACTGGTTCCTCATTGGCCATAATTGATCTGCAATTGGCCCTAACATTGGCACTATTTTCTCAATAATTGTCATTATATTCCCAATGATTGAATAAATGAGGCTTTTACTTGATGTAGATCCATAGTAAGTTATGAAATCAAACAATTTTATTTTGTAAAATCTACATTGTAATTAAACATAATACGTTTGAAAACGTTTGAAAAAGCTACTGTGTTAGCGAAACGCGTCACTTTATGTTTAATTACAATGTAGATTTTACAAAATAAAATTGTTTGATTTCATAACTTATTCCCAATGATGTTATAACTACATTATTACTACATTATACCAAGGCCTAAGGCTTTGACCGATATTGATGTTCAGATATTGATATGTGCAACTTCTTCGCGCATACGACTGCAACTTCTGGACTTCTAGTGGGTTCTTCTTATGTGAAACATAGTTCACAAACAGGATTGAAGCCAGCATGAATTCAAATAATAATTTACTACATAAAAAAAACAGTGGTTCACTTAACATGGAGGTTAACATTTAAGATGTTCAAACAAGGCAGAACCTATATATTGACTAAACAAAATGATGATTTTCCTATTATTATTGCTTTTCCGTCGGAACGCTTGTCACATTAGATTTACTCTTGAGTCTTTTCTCTTCCCGTGAAAATGCATAAATATCTTTTAAATCAGTAACAGCTTCTATTTTGTTAATTCTGTGAGAAAGACCATTTACACTGAAGTTGATTACAGTCGAATTGGTTGATGTAAGGGACCGAGCTGCTCTAAACAAAGATACACATGGTTAGCTGCTGGAATGTAGTATTATAACTTACCAATTTTTAGTTGAACAATCAAATCAATTAACGCGTGTGCGTTGAATTCAATGCACATGTATAAGTTATTGGAAAAAAAGTTTTCTGGAAGAGTCCAAGATTTATCATTTTTCATCCATGAACGCCACACATGTGAAAAATCACTACGTACCAGATGCGATACTCGATGCGATCTAGAAGAGATTTCAAATGGATGTTATTTTCCGAGTTATTTTCCAAAAGTGTGGATATACCACATTAATTGAAGGTAGGCAATAGTACCTTAACTATCAGATATTTTTTGAGGCATTCAATTATTTTTTCAGAGGACGGGACCGTTATATTTTAACGGTGGCGTTATTTTTGACAGTTCCATTCGTTAAATGCTTATAACGGAGCTGTCAATATAACCAGCCGTTATATGATATAACGGACCCGTTTCATGCTAAATGGTATTTAGAAACCAAATTTTCGTTCAAGGGCACCGTTATATTTCACGTAATTAAGATGAAATATAATCAGTGCTCACCGACTGGTTGAATTGTTATTATTGTCAAACTGTGAAAGGTTGTTGCTTATGAAAGCTTTATTATATTGTTTGAGATTACTCTTGAAAATACTTAAACGGTAAATGTACATTATTGATAACTTTTCATCTTTTTTCATTGAAATAAGATATTCATTTCTCATGAAATATTTTCATTTGAATTTGACATTTCATTTGAACATTTTTAAATGTTTTAAAGAACGACTTTGGAATGAATTATCAAATTAAATACAATAGGAAATTTAAACTGATTTTATATCAGATTAATAAAAGTTATTTGATTCTTTGCTAAAGTCACTTCCAATGATGGATACAGACCTTTCTTCTTTATCGGAGAGCAGTGATTGAGAAGAGGAACCAAGATATCAAATAATTCGATTCATAAGACCCCGAATTAATGTATTTGAGGAATATGACGATGTTGATTTTAAGGCCAGATTTCGTTTTCGTGAAGATAGTGTGTTAAATATTTTAGGTAGAATTGGTAATCATCTGGAGTCAAAAGTTCAGGGTAACCGATCCATAGAACCAATGGCTCAATTACTTGTTGCATTGAGATTTTATGCAACTGGTGAACTTTAAAATTGTATTGGCGACATTGTCAATATTTCGCAGCCCTCAGTGTCACAAATAATTGGAAGAGTTACGCACCATATTGCACTGTTAGGGCGAGAAGAAATTAAAATGCCATCGACCCGGGAAGGAATTGTAACATTGTGTACCCAATTTTATGCTATAAGAAATTTCCCCAGAGTCATTGGTGCTGGGGATTGTACACGTATAAAAATATTATCTCCTGGTGGAAGAGATGCAGAATTGTATCGCAACCGAAAAGGATACTTTTCCCTAAACATACGTACATAAGTATACATAAGTAGTGTGTGATGCACATTCAAAAATAAGGCACATAATATCACGTTGGCCTGGCTCTGTACATGATTCAACTATATGAAATGATAGCCCCTTAGTTGTTGATTTGACTCGTGGAAGATATGGTAGGGAAAATTTTCCCTAGGTGATAGTGGATACCCATGCAAATTATATCTATTATCACCTGTGTTGAATCCAAGAACTCCAGCCGAAGAAGAGTACAACAAAGCCCAAATTACCACAAGAAATACTGTGGAGAGGTGTTTTGGAGTCTTCAAGCGAAGATTTGCCGCTTGTCAGTGGGTTTAAAAACGCACGTGGATACCACAGCAGCAGTTATATTTGCTTGTGCAGTATTATACAATATAGCCATTGATCTTGGGGATTTTTTTGAACATCATCCTGATGAATATGGAAGTTGTTGAAAATAATGATGTTGCACCTATTCGCCAACGCAATGTAAACACAACAGTTAGTAATGCCATTATTGAAGGTTATTTTACCTGAAAATAAGTTTCAGTCATTTCCAGTACTACATTTGATCAGAAACTGTATCATCAAATCAATACTTTCTATTGACATATTGACATTTTTTACAAATGAAACCCTGCATAAGTAAACGAAATAAAACTCTTTTTATTTAATTTTCATTTTTTAATAATAAGGCATATTTTTTCTTTTTAATTTTCAATTCCCACATTAGGATTTGTCTTTGTAGCTTGAATAAGGACTTTTGAGACATTGCCTCATACTGGACGTTCCTTAATTTTCTTAATTTTAGTTTCAAATATTTTTTTTTCCAATGCCTCCGAACTAATTTTTTTTTTAATTTTTATTTTATTCTGCTAGGCACGGAGTACAGGCTTTGGGGTTGGTGAAGTCAAAGTGGTTGGTTCTGGTGGAATGGGCATGGAGATAGGGCTAGGGTTAACAGAAGTGACTTCAGTCACTAAAATCGGCTATATGTCTATATATGTCTAGTAAAAAAGTGTATAATACGTCGATACAAGAAAAATAATTTGTTTTAATAATTATTGGTGAGTATTCAGCATCTGCAACATAAATGGGTAATTGATTAGTGAAGTTTATTTTAAAATAAACTCTGAGCAAAGCAGTGTATGGATTTTATTTATTGCAGGTTGTAATTTGTCCAAGTTTTCTTTTGAACCATATTATTTTATTCTCATTTATGTTATTCTCACCAACTTTTCAAATGTTAATAATATTATCAATCTCGATTTTCTCTCACCAAATACGGCGTTATCCCGTATTAAAAGTCAAATGCAAAATAAGTTTCTTATCCCTAGAAAGTATTAAATATCCTAAGCTGGCAACGCGACTTAAGAGCTCTAAACAAGTGAGCGAAATTGATTTATGTGATACAAGATTTTATAGGTAGGTATCAGATAAATATTCAATGATATTAGAATAGTTATTTCAATCCGCAGCTAGTTGCAGTGGAGAAAAGGGGGGTCAGTAAATATCCAAAAGATAATTCTATTTTCCAGTTCCATGAAATCTATTGGAAGTAATGGTAAGACAGTGAAATTGAGATTGTAAAGTTGTTTCATTCTGGAATAAGATTTTGGAGTTATTGGTTACAATTGGTTCCAATGATAAGTTCAAACAAGACTAATTAACAATATATGAACTCCCCTCTTAGTACTAATAGGTTCACATGGTAAGTATTTAACTGATTATACTAAATGCTTTTAAATTATAAGTTTCTGAACAGTGTGGCGTAGTAGTTAGTGTCAAAGTTGTCCTTCCTTAGGTTATGCCAATGATGAAAAGAAAAAAACAATAAATACTCTTACTTTGTAACCCGTAGTCACAGTCCTAGGTATTCGACTAATCCACAGCAACAGGTGCACTACAGCTAGTCACCAATCAGAGTAATTTTTCCAGAGTATTACATAAAAAGCCTAAAAGAATGAAAGAGAAGTTAGATGGTGGCTAATTGAAATTTGGTTCGGTTAGGTTAGGAAGACTTACCGAAGGTGGAGTGGCTTTTAGTAGACTATTTGCAGAAATCCCCTTGCGGGCTTTCCAAGACATGAAAAGAAAGGAAATAGTCCAAGTGTGGTTTCCGTTTGCTTCTGGCTTTAAAAATCCGAAAAGAATTCGTTCAACCTCATGTGGTCAAAATTGCAGCCATTCAAAAAAAAGTCAAAAACGGAAAAAGAGAGAACATAGACTATCGACAGTATGTCAATTGAATGTCTAAGATAAGTAAGTCTAATTACCAACCTCAATTACTGGTCATCACCTGGTCAGTTTGACACTTAGGTAGAGGTAGCCATGTATGTTTAGACCGTTTATAGTAAAGAATTTCTCATATAGTGAATAAACAATGTTATGATTAAGTTTTATTTCTAAATTGAAGTTTTGATTTAGTTTTGTTTATTTTATTCTTAATTTGATTATCAAGCGGTAAGTGTTAGCCTCCCCTTAATTTATTATGCGCTGTTTGGTTTTAGTTTGATGTAAATAAGTTTCAACCCGTAACATATGTTGACAATTGATAGTATATGGCCATATGCAGATGGGACACTATTAGAATTCTGTTTGGAATGCAGAAGTATATATAATCAGATACAGATACAGATACATATTGAATGAAAATGGGGTAAATATCCATTCCCGTTTGGGGTCGACTAGGTATTAGTCGAGACACTTATAATAGAACGAGAGATCACATCTTGAAATAAAATCCATGGTCATTTTCAACAGTTTATTTTCCACACACAGCGAGTAACTTAGCTTCACACATGGAGAACATTTACGGTCTAGGTATATGTTTTCTTATTCTAGTAATCCAACAATTATGGTAGCGAATAGCACAAAATCCACAAAAACGCGATAATAACCCACTGAATTAAACTATATTTTTCACCCAATATTAAAAGTAGAGAATGCTCGAAAATGAGTTAATGAATAGAGAAAATCACAAAGTTAACAACCCACAGAATCAAATTATATCTGATCAGGTAAAATATTATATTGGATAATAACCAAATTGACCCTAATAACCTAATCACCGGTGTTTTTGGGTGCATTTCATATTTATATGACGAGTGACGTCAGGGAGTACCGGAGAGAGAAAATTCACTCTCATTGGCTGTTCGCGAAATTTCCTTTTCAACGGTTATGAATACCTGCATCGATGCTCCGATTTTTTGCTAAAGCGGCACGATGTATGTTCTGAGCGACACGGGATGGAATTATATTTTTAAGAAGGGGTTGAGCGGATTTACAACGGAATCCGGTCACTCCAGTGGTTTGAAATATATAATTTTTTGGGTTTCTCATTTCAACTTGTACTATGCAATTTGAACATACTGGGGGCACCAGCGGGAAAGGTGGAGTTTGTGCAAGTAAGGGAGAACAGTAGCGGGTAACCGAATTTGCAAAAACAATATCGCATAAAAAAAGCAACGAATTCAGCGCATTTTGGGAACGGCTTTGAGCATATTGAATGTCACTTGAAGAAATGTTATGAGTGCAGCTAGTCACGTGTTAAACTACTGAGGTTGACAAACCTATTCATTCGATCCAGAACAAATATGAAAAAACTAAACCAAAAAAGGTAATCAATCCCAAAATGATAGAGAGTATCGGGAATCCTTCACTTATAACTACTCGCGTGTGAGGGATCAATACGTATTACAAATGCTCCATGAACATGAGAGAGAGGCATTCACTTCATGAGCTCAAGAGAGAGAGAGAGAGATTTTCACCAATAATAATGCTCTATGAACGTGGAAGAGAGGCATTCACCTCATGAGCTCAAGAGAGAGAGATTTCCACCAATAACGATGATCCATGAACGTGAAAGAGAGGCATTCACTTCATGAGCTTAAGAGAGAGAGAGAGAGTTTCACCAATAACAATGCTCCATGAAGGTGAAAGAGAGGCATTCATTTCATGAGCTCAAGAGAGAGAGATTTCCACCAATAACAATGCTCCATGAACGTGAAAGAGAGGCATTAACTTCATGAGCTCAAGAGAGAGATAGAGAGAGTTCCACCAATAACAATGCTCCATAAAGGTGAAAGAGAGGCATTCACTTCATGAGCTGAAGAGAGAGATTTTTACCAATAACAATGCTCCATGAACATGAGGGAGAGGCATTCACTTCATGAGCTTAAGAGAGAGAGAGGGTTTCAAACAATGCTGCATGAAGGTGAAGGAGAGGCATTCACTTCATGAGCTTAAAAGAGCACTTTAACAAAGGTGTGTGTAATGCTTTAACAAAGTTGAGTGTGTGGAACGCTTAGACAAAGGTTAATTGCCTTGACAAACTAACAATAAAATAAACACGATATGATGGTTTATACTATAAATAATATCCAGCAGGATATAACATACACACGAAAAAAAAATAAAACTATTTTTGATGAATTATTTACATATATACAACTGAGAAAATGAACCTTCACGGGATTTGTGGGGGAGTATAATCATTCATGGGGAGGGGAATCAACTTTACAATTGGCCGGGCAAATTCACCTGCAGACATTTTGACCTGTACTGATCGGATTTTTCCGTCTTTACCAGGATTGATGCATACAATACGGCCGAGGGGCCACCGTAAAGGGGGGGAGTCATCGTCTTTAACAAGCACCATGTCATTCACTTCCAAGTCTGTACTGGGTTTTCTCCACTTTGTACGTTGCTGTAGGTGATTAAGATAATTGATTGACCACCTTTTCCAGAACTTCTGCTGTACGAGCGTACACTGTTGCCAGAACTTGAGTCTATTGATAGGAGTTAGGAAAATATCTTTATCGGGTAATGCCATTAACGGGGCTCCGATAAGAAAGTGCCCGGGAGTTGGGGGACTCAAATCATTTGGATCGGTGGACAATGAAAACAATGGACGAGAGTTTAAAATAGCTCCGATCTGCGATAACATTGTGACATACTGCTCGAACGTATATGAGGAATTATGTAGTAATGTGTACAAAAGGGACTTGGAGCTTTTGATGCCTGCTTCCCAAGGTCCACCCCAGTGGGGGGATCTTGAAGGGATGAATTTCCATTGAATAGATGACGAGAGAAGGTAATCATAAGTGAAAAGAGTGTAGCAAAGTGCTGTGATCGAATATCCGATTTTGGTATGTCTAAACCTAAAATTAATTACTAAAAAACACCCATCGCAACACACAAATATCAATTACATCAATTGTGATAATATACGAGATATATAGTAATGATAAAATTAGAAGAACACACATTATAAGTTGTGAAACTGAGGCACAAAAACTGGAATAAAAATAAAACACCTAAAGCTATCCATAGACGTAATTTCATCGAACTATGGAATCGGATTCGATAAATGCGATCAGAAGTTTGAAAGAAGAAATAATAAAGAACAGAAGGGAAATTAAATCTGCGATTGAAGCTACCGAAACAAGACTTTTGATGACCGTAGAGGAACTGAAACAAAAAGTTCTTTACCTTGAAGAAGAAAATCAAACATTGAAAAATAAAGTAGAGAGTTTGGAAAGATATTCAAAGAAGAACAATATTATAATATTTGGCCTAGACAACAAAGAGAACACAGCTAATACTATAAGCAAAAAACTTAATACACTATTGGAAGTTGATGTCAAAATAACTGATTTCAATAACATATACCACCTCAACAACACAGAAAAACCTCCTGTGAGGGTCGAATTCCTGTCGTATTTGAAGAAAGTCGAGATTCTGAAGCTGTGCAAGAAATTGAAAGGTACGGGCGTTACCATCTCTCACGATCTTACATTTCAACAAAGACGTGAAAATAGAATTCTTAGAACCTTCTTGAACAAAGCTAGAGAAGATCCTACCGATAGATCTTATATAAAAGGAAATAAACTCTACGCCAACGATAAAGTCTATACGGTAAAAGACCTGGAAGAAATAAATCGCTCAGAGGAACGCAAAGCAAACAGTGCACCTCCAACGCCGAATTTACGAAATTTTGAAAAAGAATTCGCATTTCGAATTCCAAGAAGCAGCCGTTCCCATTACACAGGAGGATTCCAAAGAAGCAGAAAGCAAGAAACCTATTATTGATGCCAATACACCCAAAACCTTTGGAAACAGGAAGAATATTAAACCAATAACTGGTGGACCTGCCTTGAAAGAGAGAACACGAAGTCAGCGCTCAAATAAGTAGATACAAATTAACATAACATCTGATGATTCACTCATTTATGCATGTTTTTTATTTCCATTATTTAGTATATAATCATTCCAATCACCTGTTCATGTCATTGCAATGTTTGTCAAATTCTAGATACTAGAAACTAACCGCTTCTTTCTCTCGTTCCTTTAAAGTGTCTAAACAAAAAGTTGTTATATCTTTTAATGTTATTGTGCGAATATAAAATCAAAACAAATGGATTTGTATCTAAGTCAGTATGAGAATAAGAAAATCGAGGCCCAAGTAATAAATTCGATATCGATATCGGAACTTGGTACATATACAAATTGCAAAAAAGATCAAATCTCAGTACTACATATGAATATCAGAAGTATCCAAAAAAATTTTGATGAATTTTTGCTTTTTCTAAACCAGCAGGCCGAGTTTGATGTGATTGCATTGACAGAAACGAATAGACAGAAAGATGTAAGTATTTTTAATATAAACGGATATCACTTAATATATAATGATGGGGACTATAATAAATGCGACGGAGTAGTTTTGTATGTAAATAATAAACTAACACATTTTTACAAAATTGTCAAAATTTCTGAAACTAAAGCAATAGAATTGGAAATTAAATTAAGAAATGAAACTGTACACATAACCGCATTGTATAAATCACCTATTATATGTCCTAAAATCTTTAGTACGAACCTCAATAGTTATTTAAATAATAAAAAAGGAAAGGAAACAAAAATTCATATACTGATAGGTGACATTAATATTGATCTTTTATCGGATGTCGATCACGTTGAACAATATAAAAATACCCTAGAATCATTGGATTTTGTCTCTTACATTAATCAAATAACAAGACCCATAAGCAAAACTTGCCTAGACCACATTTATGTAAAAAATTTAAATTATGAAAATAATAATATTAAATCATTTATTTTTGACTACGGAATAACTGACCATCTCCCTATAGCACTAATCATTCAATTTAAAGAGACATATGAAACAAAAAACGAAAATCAACCTAAGAAATTTATTAATTATCCAAAGTTAAGAGAGCAGTTACGAAATAAAAATTGGCAAAATATATACACGATTACTGGGGTGAATGAATGTACAGATCAATTCCTTTCTATCTTACAGCAAAGTATCGAAGAATGTACAAGTATTGTAAAAAGATCGAAAATTAAAAAAGCTAAAAAACCATGGATTACTGCGGGATTACTAAAATCTATAAACGAAAAAAACAAAATCTATAAGAAACTTAAAAGTACCCAAAATGACATACTGTTAAATAAACAATATCATGACTATAAAAACAAATTAAAAATACTCATAAAAAATGCAGAGAAGACTTATTTTAATAACTTAATCAATAAAAACTCCAACTCATCTGCAGCACTATGGAAATGTGTAACTGATATATGTGGCAAATCCAAATCTGAAAGTAAAATAGATAACATTTTAAATGAGAAAAGTCAACTAATTAATGGCACCAAAGATATAGCCAATGCATTTAATAATTTTTTTAGTGATTTGGGGAAAAATTATGCCCAAAAGATACCCTCCCCCCAAAACTATGCTGAGAATATACACACTCTAGACACAACTATGTATTTGTACCCCACAGATGAGGCTGAAGTGAAACATACTATAAATTCGTTAAAAAATAAAAAGTCACCAGGACTAGACGGCATTAAATCGGAAACTTTAAAAGAAATAAAACATGAAATAGCTACTCCACTTACCTATATGATAAACAAATGCTTCAGTTCGGGAATCTTTCCTAAGTCACTGAAAACAGGGTTAATTAAGCCTATTTTTAAAAACGGAGACATATCTAAAATGGAGAATTATCGGCCAATAACTCGCATTTCAACGATAAGTAAAATTTTTGAAAAGATCCTGAAATGTAGGCTAGTTAAATTCTTCAATAAGCATAACATTATTTCAGAAAATCAGTATGGCTTTAGAGATGGTAAATCGACGGAGGATGCAATATGCTCATTAGTAGAAACGTTATACAATTCCTTGGATAAAAAAATCCCTGCAGCTTGCATCTTTGTGGACCTCTCTAAGGCTTTTGATACCGTTAATCATAGAAAATTATTAAACAAACTAAAATTCTACGGTGTGCGTGGATTAACTTATAAGCTATTAGAGAGTTATTTGAGTGAGCGAAAACAATATGTAACCATCGACAATTGCATAAGCGAGGCTAGAAATGTTACCTATGGCGTGCCACAAGGCTCTGTACTGGGCCCGCTGCTATTCAATATATATTTAAATAGCCTACTTTTACTGGACATAAGGGGCAAAATTATTAGCTTTGCCGATGATACTGCCATCCTTTTTACCGCTCCTACATGGGCTCAGTTGAAAACACAAGCTGAAATCGCTTTTAAAAAAATAAAAACCTGGTTTCAATTTAATGAACTAACACTAAATGTAGAAAAAACAAAATATATGCCTTTCACATCATACCAGACAGGTCTACCAAACCTCGGATATTTGGATATTGACATAACTACTGAAATTCCAGAAGTAGATAGGATTAAATATCTTGGAATTATTATTGATCGTCATCTCAAATGGGATCTGCAAGCGAAAAATATTGCTAACAAAATAAGAGGATTACTGTCAAGGTTTAAATACATGAGAGACATCTTGGATGTACACCACTTGAAAATGTTGTACTTCTCGTTAGTGCAGTCACAGCTGAGCTATGGCATCTCTGGATGGGGTGGAGTATATGATTGCCATATTGAAAACGTAAATGTACTACAAAGGTGGATATTACGAATTATTTACCAAAAGAGTATCAGTTTTCCAAGTGATGAGTTATATGTGATGAGCCAAGTTATGGATTTAAGGCAATTATACTGCCTTAAAATACTGCTCTACCTAAAACGAAATGAACATATATTAGAACGTCTTGAACACACTCATGATACTAGGCATAAACAGAACACATACAACTTACCAAAAAGAGAAAAAACTATTGGACAACACTGCTTTGATTACTTGGGCCCAAAAATTCTAAGTCAAGTACCTGTAGAACTACAAAACATTGAAAGATATAAGGAATTTAAATGTGAAATAAAAAAATGGATATTATCAAAAAGTAGAGACTTTTTCCAAAATATAATAAACAAGATGTAAAAAGAAAAATATGTGGTTGTGTGTATGTGCGAATATATGTGTATGTATGTGTTGAGAATTAATTTATATCTACCTACCCGACTCACCATATCTACTGAACTTGTCAATATTACTAAATTTGTCAATACTATACCGGATTGATCATTGTTATTGTACTGTTAATACTAAAAATAATATTTACTTAATTGTATCTTTGTAATTAAATTTTACTGTACCTATCTATATATTATATCACACACAAGCTGTTGGTAACCTAGTTACTCTCAGCTTCAGTGATTAATTGTTTACTTCTACATAAAAAATGTTAGTTAAATTTTGTAGTTTGTATATTTCTGTTTTGTTGTGAAATGAACATATATTATTATTATTATTATTATTATTATTATTATTATATATTGGTGCAAATTTATGCACGAGAAATTGGGTCAAATCTTTGAGATGATTGGACGCGCCTACAAAATTTGTAGCCTTGTCGCTATATATTACAGAGGGCAATCCTCGGCGAGAAGTGAACCGTTTTAGGGCAGCTATAAATGCCTCTGATGAAAGGTCAGAGACTTGTTCGAGATGAACAGCTTTTGTTGAATAGGGCCAAGTAACATTTGGTGATAGGTGTTTTTTTGAGTGTTGAAGATTTAATAAAAAACGGGTCACCGTAGTCTATACCAACAGTTTAGAAAGGTTTGGAGGGGGAAATACGACTTTTTGGGAGGAAAGACATAAGTTGTTGAGAAGCGACTGCCTTGAAACGATGGCACATGTGACAATTGTGAATGATGGGTTTGACTTCTCTAAGGCCATCTATTGGCCAAAAGCGTAATCTCACATTTGATTAAACATTCTGAGGTCCACTGTGACCTAGTCGGCAATGCTCATGTTTTAATACAAGGGTAGTAAAATGGCTACAAGAAGGTAATAAGATTGGGTGTCTTTGTTGAAAGGAAATATCAGAATTATTGAGGCGACCACCGACTCGTATAATACCGTCGGGATCAATAAATAAATTCAAAAAATCGAGTTTCTTATCAGAAATAATACGTTTACTCTGAATAGAGTTTATTATCTTGGGAAAATATTGTTTCTGTACATGTTTAATTAAGAAATTAGTTGCTTAGGCAATTTCAATGATCGATAGGGGAAGGCATCTATTTGTGGGGGTTTTTAGGAAGGAATTAATCAATTTGGGGAGCGATGAAGATCGGCTAATAAGAGCAGTATACCGATCAAGTGGAGGACCTGTTGCAACTCACTAGGGCTCTTCTTTTTTCTTCAGGGAGAGTATGCACAGGGGAAAATGTGTCATACCTTCCAGTGTCATTATTTGATTTATACAGGAACGGGGGACCAGAAAACCAGAAGGAACTAGGAAATTTTAATGGGGACGGAGGATATCCGAGGTGCTCTAGACAACCAAGAAACTGTAGTATGTGCATTTTTGGACATAGAAGGAGCTTTTGACAATACTCCACATGAGACAGTCAGAAGAGCATTGAACTGAAGAGGTGTAGACAGCACAACATCCAAATGGACGTCGGAACTGCTCACCACAAGAATAGCAGAGACGAGGGCGAGCAAAGACATTGTCTCCATCTGCACTACCAGAGGATGCCCACAGGGAGGAGTAGCATCCCCATTAATGTGGAGTCTGACGGTTGACGAACTCCTGTGTGGTTTGACGGATCTCGGAATATCCTGCCAAGGATATGCCGACGATATTGTCATAACAGCCAGGGGGAAATTCGAAAACATCCTTTGCGATATTGTACAAAGGGGTCTGAACTATACAAATAGCTGGTGTAGGCAAGTGGGACTTAGCATCAACCCCACTGAAACCATCCTGATAGCCTTCACTAAGAAAAGAAAACTCAACCTCAAAACCATAAAACTTGATGGGAACGAGATTGAATGGAGACAAGAAGTCAAGTATCTAGGTTTAACTCTAGACAGTAAACTCCTGTGGAACAAACACGAAAAGGAGATTACATACATGCAAAAATGGCTATAATGGTGTGCAGAAATCTGGCAGGAGCAAACTGGGGCTGTAACCCAAAAATCCTAAGCTGGATGTACACTGCCATAGTGAGACCAATCATCACTTATGGAGCCATTGCGTGGTGTAGTAGAACTAGCCTATTGACGACGAGAGAAAACCTCTCCAAAATTCAAAGACTAGCCTGTATATGCATTACAGGAGCAATGAGAACATGCCCAACGGCAGCCATGGAAGTGATTCTCAACCTCACCCCTTTACATATGGTGGTGGAAAGTGTTTCAGAAAGGACAAGATACAGACTAAGTAGAGAATCATTAAAAAAAACACCTCATCACTCCTTAGAAATCAGACAACCTGGGACATGCCACAAGACGGTATGATGAAAAAATATAACTTTTCAAAGAAATTCGTTACGGAAATGAGCAACAAGAAGGAATGGGATCCAAACACCATTACCAGACTTGGAAAGAATGCCATTCAATGGTACACAGACGGCTCAAAAGCAATAGAAGGAACTGGGATAGGAGTGTTCGGGCCAGGAACCAAACACTCTGAAAGCTTGGGAAAAACCCCAAGTATCTTTCAAGCGGAAATCCACGCCATAAGAAAGTGCGCCCAGTTCAATATTGATAAAGGATACAGAAGACAAAGGATTATCATAATGTCGGATAGTCAAGCAGCCATTGAGGCACTGAGCTCTTGTGTAACCAGTTCCAAAATGGTGTGGGAATGCCGAGACAAACTTTATGAACTAGGCGGGAACAACCTTACTATGGATTCCAGGACACACTGGAATAGAAGGAAATGAAATAGCAGATGAACTAGCAAAGAGGGGGACTGAAATACCTTTCTGGGGGCCCGAACCCTTTTGCGGAATCAGCCCCAATGTAATATTGGAAGAAATAAGTGAAGCCGAGAAAAAGAGAAGATCTGACCATTGGAAAGATCTAGTAGGGCTTATACAATCAAAGACTCTGCTGGGTGAATACAACCTGTTGAGATCAAAAGAATGCATAAGTCAAAGTAAAACTGCGCTAAGAGTTTTAACAGGGATCCTAACGGGACATTGTCGCCTGAATGGGCACCTGAAAAAGCTCAAAATAGTGGAGGAAGAAGAATGCAGATTTTGTGGAATGGAAGAAGAAACCTCCATCCAGATACTTTCCAACTGCACAGCACTTCAGAATCCTAGAGCACAGCACCTGGGAGATTACTGGATAGAAGAGGAACATTTGCCTAAGTTGAAGCCTGCAGACATCCTAAAATTCCTCTGGAAGATAGGACTAAAGGAACTACTAGTTTCTGAGACTCTCCTCAGAAACTGAGTGAAAGTAAGGGGGCACAATAGATCTTTTGGGTCTCAGTGAATGTCACCCCAAAAATCACACATACATACATACATACAACTACACTAAATGCCCCATCCTCAATTGCAGAACTCAAACCTGTGACTAAATTGTAGCTTTTACCAGTGGGAATACCACAACCCAAGTGAAAGGACGGAGATGCTGTATTATTGTAACTGGAAAATACTATAACATGTTTACCGAAGAGGGTAACAGAAAATTATAGATCCCGCATTACCGAATTCAGAGACTAGAAGTATTCCATTATCCTCAGAAGCCTTGTAGATGTAGAAAAAACTAGTCCAGCCATTTCGCTCGAAATTATTGAAAATTGTTGAGGTACATTCACAAAAATTCTGTAATTTTTCACATTCCAGTACGGAAAACTGTAACTAAATCTTAGCTGTGAGAAAAGTGACTAGAAAATACTGAAATTTTTCTGACTGCATAGGGTAACGAAAAACTATCAATCTCACATTGTTGAATTTAAATATTAGAATTATTCTATCATCCTTAGAAGACTTAATTTTCTTCAAAATAACTTAAAATATTATTCCACTCAATGGTTGGAAAAATGAAGAAACTGTTCAAGTTGTTGAAGAATAATTATTCAGATCAACTTGCAAATACTGCAATCAAAATAATTAATAGCCAACAAAAATGTACATATACAATAAAAAAAATAAGCTGCACAATGGGTGAAAAAAAATGTATACGAAAATTGCAGAACTTAAGCGTATAAAGTATTTCATTAAAGCCATGGGTACCTAATAATAATCATGTTGGTTTAGGCATAAAACATAATAAAAGAGTTCAATGGATTAATGTAAATGGTATTTATAATAGTAGAGTTAAAACGGGAGTTATTATAAATTTATCACATGAAGAACCAAATAAAATTTTGAATGATGCATTTGAATCATTCGAATGTTAAATTATAAAGATTTTGAACGATATGCCTTCACTTAGAGTTAATACCACATTCTTAGCTGATTTTGTTAAGCAATCAGATAATGGTGACATAATTGATCGTGAAAATTTTAGCACACTCAATGTCTCTGTGGACTGTGTGACAGATTTAGCTAACTGGCTTAGAGAACATAGTAGATCAAATTATGAATAAAATTTCGGAATTTGAAGAAAAACAAAGTGGTTGGGCCTCACAAAAAAATTATTCCACTTGAAGTTGCAATTAATAAATATGAGGTAGGGCGTGATTCTTCATTCATTAGATTACCAGATCAAATCCAGAATAAGCATACTTGTGTAAATATAAATAATAGTGATCAAGCATGCATTTATCGGAGTGTAGTTAGCACTTTATATACTCCTAGAAGTACCGTTGGACGTACGTCATCACACCCTCATTGTTCCACTGTTTTCAATATGCGAGAATTAGAAATACCTACCTATGAAGTTAAAACATATTCCGAAATTTGGGAAACTTACTAATATTTTAATCAATGTTTATGTCTTAGAGTTAATTGAAACAAAAACAAGGTCATTTCACACAGTACAACCTGCTAAACTTACTAAAAATAAACTAGAAAAACATGTAAATTTACTATCAATCCAAAATAAATACTTTTCAAAAGAAGATTATCAAGAAGATTATCATGAGACTTCTTCAGATGATAAAAATGTTGAGATTAAATATCATTTTTGTTGGATCAAAGATTCATCACGTCTAATCAGTTCACAACTTAGTGAATTAATACCAATTTTGTATGATAAAAAAAGAGTATATTTTACACTATCGCAATTTGAAGCAAGCCCCGAAATAACTTAAATGAATAAAGTCTTGAAATTCAATCAATCTCCCTGGTTACCATCATACATCGAGCTCAACACTCGACTTAGAACGGCAGCCACGTCTGAATTTGAGGAAAAATACTATACATTAGCAAATAATGCAGTGTTCGGTGAGACTATGGAGAATATAAGACGCTGAGAATTCAATTGCAAATCTCCGATTTCATAGCCGTCCAATTTAATAAGAAAACCGGCTTGATGGCTATTGAATTGAAAAGAGCTGAACTAGTATCAAACCTTTGTATATCGTTGCAGCAATATCAGACATTTCTAAAATATGTGTGATTTTCATTTTAAAGTTATGCTTCCAAAAGTTGGATCCGATAATGTTAAATTAATGTACACAGATACAGATAGTTTTATCTATGAAATGGAAACCTCGGATGTATATAAAGACGTTATTGCCAAAGAAATTTCAAAATTTGATACATCTGATTATGTTGAGGATAATCCCTACACATTCCACTTGTTAACAAAAAAGTTTTGGGCTCATTGAAAGATGAGGCAAACGGTTAAATAATAACGCATTTTGTTGGGTTGAGATCAAAATGTATACATTTGAAGTTCAGGGAGGAAAAGTTGTCAAAAAATCGGAGGGTATTGAGTATAACGTTGTAAAAAGTATATAAAAAAAATGTAAAAAATATATACATTCGAAGATTATGGAAATTTTCTCAATGAATTTAAATAGAAAACTGCAAGTCAACGAACAATTCAATCCTACGCTCACAATGTTTTTAGTGTCGAACAATTAAAAGTGGCAATAAGCCCATACGATGATAAGCGAAAATTAATTTTTAATTCGCTTTCCTAGGGGCACTATAACATTAAATAGTATAATATTTTCGATCACTTGAAATTCATAAGAAAATCAATTGCCTCAACATACCATAAATATCTACCACAATAAGTATTATTTTATAGATAAAAAAGTAAATGGTTTCAGCGCCGTTACAGAGAAGCAAGGTAGAACCCTCCGTTCATACGAATACTTCAGAAGGAACAGAAAACTTTTTTTCGACTTGAATACCATTACGGACCTATGTGAATCACCTGGAGTATTAACAAAAAATGATGTGCTAAGGCTACTGGGCTTCTATAATGTACCAATATCAATTTCGACAGTAATTTAGCGTTACAGATTACCTACAATACCTAGTGAATCTGATTACGATTCTGATGAAACCGTCTATAATAATTGAGTAAATTTGAAAAACCATTTTCCGGAAAAAAATGTAACCAAGTTGTTCCGCTCAAAATGTTGTACAAAATGTAAACATGCATGTTTTTTGTAGCGTTACAGATTACCTATAATACCTGATAAATAGTATGATTACGATTCTGCTGAAACATTTCAAAATAATAATTGAGTGAAATGAACCATCTTCCAAAAATGTAGCTCAGTCCATCCGGCTAGCTCAGTCGAATGAGTTAGCCTTTTACTTTTTTACAGTATTTTTTTTTTTTTTCGAAAGGAGCCGTCCCTTCGCATGCATCACCTCAGCCTCCTGGGCTTATTGTGGATACTCCTAGTGTTCTGACTACAACCTATTCAGCCAATCCGTTCCCTGTATTAGCTCATACAGGTTCTCTGCTGGTTGGTTGTAGAAGTCTTCTGGAGTCATTTGGGTTCTGCCATACAGTTTCTGCCTTCTGTGGTCCAGCGACTCACAGTTGCATAGTATATGCAGAGCTGCTTCGGTATCCTTTTTGCATCTTCTGCATGTAAGGTCTCCGTTATACAGCCCTATTTTGTTTAGGTGCTCCTTTGTGGGAAAGTGTCCCGTAAGTAGCCCCGTTATGGTGCGTGGTTTGTTCCTGCTCATTGAAAGCAGTTCTTTTGCTACTTTTTTTGATGGTTCTTTTATGAATTTCTTCCTATGTATTTGCCTGGGCGTATTCTTCCAGTGTTTATTGTGTTGTTCTTTCAACCACCCTTTTAACCATGACCATGACTGTTTCGAGTCGCCAGTCTTCTAAGTTCTTCGCTGCATTCCCATACTAGCCGAGATGTCACCCTATAGCTCTGAAGTGCTTTGAGGGCAGCTTGACTGTTACTGTAGATCCTAATCTGCCTGTTGTTGTCGGCTCTCATATCATTCACCATTGCACATGCCAGTATTGCATAGACCTCTGCTTGAAAAACAGAGGCGTATTTTCCTAGCGAGACGAATCCTTCATGTTTGCTTGTCTTGCTGTATGCCCGCTCCGGTGCCGAGCTCATTTTTTGATCCGTCTGTATACCAGATCAGTTCATTCGCTCTACTGAGTGGTGGTGCGTTCTCTTCCTCAAGCTCCTTCCGATCTTTGATGACAATCTTGAAGTTCTTACGAAAGATATATCTGGTGGTCATGTGGTCTGTTAGTTGGCATTTTGAAAATCATCATCCACATGCCTTATCTCTGTGTGTCCTCTTCCATGTTCCAGGTCATGGTCTGATGCTTTTTCCAGTCGGGTTAGTACTGCCCTTGCTTCGCACATTATGACACAATGTAGCGGAGGAAGGTCTAGCATTGTCTCCAGCGCCGCTGTAGGAGTAATCCTCAATGCCAATGTATGCAAGTCTTTGTACCCTGCTTAGTTTTAGCATAGCAGAGGATTGTCTGATCTTTGGCCACCATACCAGAGATGCATATGTGATCCTGGAAATGACAACCATTTTGTACAGCCAGTGTACCATGCTGGGTCTAAGTCCCCATTCAGTGCCGTAAGTGCGTCTGGCAACCAATAAGGTCACCTCAGCTTTCTTGATCACGTGCTAAAGGTGTCGGTTCCAAGTTAAGACTGGGTCTAGGATAATCCCAAGATATTTTACTTCATCTGACAATCGTATTGGTTCACCTTGAAGCGTCAAAGGGACAAGTCCTTCCCTTCTCCTTTTTCTGGTGAACGCAAGTATCTGTGTTTTTGAAGGGCTAATGCGTAGTCCTTCTTCTACAGTCCAGCCTGTTACTACATTTAAATCCATCTGGAGTCTGTCTCTGGTTGTACCATTGTATTTACCTTGGGATATAATTACCAGGTTGTCTGCATATCCTATGCTGTTGAATCCTTCTCTGTGTAGGGTTCTGATGAGCCCGTCTATGACCAGGCTCCACAGCAGCGGGAATAGTACTCCTCCCTGCGGACAACCCCTAGTTGCACGTACGGTCATTGTCTCCCCCATCAGAGTTGTTTCTATGAGCCTACTTCTAGGCATGCAGTCTATCCACCTGCAGCTCGTGGCATCGATTCCAGAATTCCTCGTCGCGTTAGCTATAGATTCATAGAAGGTGTTGTCAAAAGCTCCTTCTATATCAAGAAAGGCTGCGAGCAGTACCTCTCCGTTTTCCAGCACGTATTCAGCCCTTTTTATGAGTTGATGTAATGCTGTTTCAGTTGATTATCTCTCTCTGTATGCATATTGATCGCGGTGTATTGGTCTTGTGGCCAGTATACCGTCTCTGATATGTCTGTCCAGAAGTTTTTCAAAAGCCTTCAGCAAAAATGACATTAGACTGATTGGTCTCAGAGCTTTAGCCGTGTCCTGTCCAGATTTTCCAGGTTTTGGTAGAAATGTTGCTCTGATGCGTTGCCAGGTTCTTGGAATATGCCCTAGAGCTAGGCTAGCTTTGAGCAATTTATTTACTCTGTAGTGCAGTGTGTTGCCTCCTTTTTGGAGTAGGATAGGATAAATCCCGTCTGGTCCCGGTGATTTATATGATTTGAAGCTGTTAATAGCCCATTCTGTTTTTTTCGCATCTACCACTGCCTTCGCTGTTCGCCAGTCTATCCTGGATGCCCATCGTGGTCGATCCAGTTCTGTCGCTGGAGAGTTCTGTGGTGGCACGGTAGGTATTGATCCAGGGAAGTGTACTTTAAGTAGCTCTTCCATGCTTTCTTTTCCATTTCCAGTGTATTGTCCGTTATCTTTTTTGATAACGTGTA
>CAJUYG010003261.1:9501-22692 GCA_910591675.1 Galerucella calmariensis
AAAAAACGGCATTTACCGTAGAAAATGGACATTACGAATATTTAAGAATGAGTTATGGCTTGAGAAATGCTCCAGCAACATTTCAGAGAGTTATGGACAATATACTTAGGGGTTTACAAGGGGAAATTTGTTTAGTATATCTCGACGATATAATTATTTACTCAACGTCATTACAAGAACACATGGTCAATTTGAAAAAAGTTTTTCAGCGACTACGTGAAACTAATTTTAAGGTCCAACTGGACAAATGCGAATTTTTAAAGAAAGAAACATCTTATCTAGGACACATTATTACTACCGAAGGTGTAAAACCCAATCCAGATAAGATCAAAGCTATTAAATTATATCCCATACCAAAAACTATAAAAGAAATTAAAGGATTTTTAGGTCTTTTAGGATATTATAGAAAATTTATATCAAATTTTGCACAAATTACTAAACCCTTGACTTCGTGTCTAAAAAAAGGTTCAAAAATAGAATTTACACCCGAATATATACAGTGTTTTGAAACATATAAAGAACTTTTAAGTAACGATCCTATTTTAAAATATCCTGACTTTACTCAAGAATTCATTTTAACTACAGACGCAAGCGGTTTTGCAATAGGGGCAGTATTGTCTCAAGGCTCTGTGGGCCAAGACAGACCTGTGGCTTATGCCTCAAGGACACTAAACCAATCAGAACAGAATTATAGTACAATCGAAAGAGAGTTACTTGCGATTGTATGGGCCACGAAATATTTTAGGCCATACTTATACGGCAGAAAATTTACTATATATTGTGACCATAAACCTTTGCATTGGTTGTTCTCCATAAAAGAACCAAATGCCCGTCTCACAAGGTGGAGACTTAAATTGGAAGAATTTGATTATCAAATCATATATAGAAAAGGATCATCAATTCAAAATGTAGACGCGCTTTCTCGTATTAAAATAAACGAAATCAACACAAATGACATTTTTGAATACATGGACGATTTTAACAAAAATTTATCTAGTGACAATGATAACGAACAAACAAATCAACAAAACGCACAAATTGATAATGAATCGATTGTAGGACAAATTGACGAGACTCCTCAAATAACTGATGCTGACATAGAAAACGTAATTAACGAAATATGTCCAGACAACGATAACGATACCGATAACGAAACCATACACACTAGTCACGAAAACCCAATACTAGAAATACCTATATCAGAAACACCAATCAATAATTTTCAAAACCAAATATTCCTTAAAGTTGTATTTCATTCACCAGCAGCACCAAAGGTCACTAGACTTTATGACAATAAAACTAGAACTACCATTCAAATTTCAGAAACCAATTTTGAACCAGAAATCATTAAAATTTTTAAAGAATTCACCTCATCAAAAAAACGTTTTGCGATTAATATTGACCAGTTGAATTTAGTTCCCAAACTATGTGTAACACTCCAAAAAACATTTAAGAATTCCGCTTTCAAAGCTATTATTTGTAATACCGTTTTAGAAGACGTTGTACTACACGATTCACAGATCGAAATTGTACAAATGTATCACGAACGAAAAAATAATCACAGAGGTATCAATGAAACAGAAGCCGAAATTAAACGTAAATATTATTGGCCGAATATTAGAGGTACTGTAACTAAATATATAAACAATTGTGAGTTATGTCAAAAAATGAAATACGATAGAAACCCCCCAAAACAAAAATTCGAATTAACGCCAACGCCGAATAAACCTTTCGAAATAGTTCACGCAGATGTTTTTACAATTAAAGGTCAGAAATTTTTAACAATAATTGATAAATTTAGCAAGTACGCACAAGCATACCATTTAGTAGGAGTAACTGCAATACATATAGCAAAAACTTTTATGAACTTTTTAACTCATCACGGTACACCTAAAATGTTGGTCGTTGATAGAGGAACCGAATTAAAAAATCATGTTATCGAAGACTTTGCAAAACTACATAAAATCGAACTTCATTATACTACGGCACTTAATCCAAATTCTAATAGTATTATTGAACGATTTCACTCAACTCTCATTGAACACATTAGAATTATTCAAGAAACACATAAAAACCTTAATATCCTAGACCAAATGCCTTATGCAATTTTAGGATATAACAACTCTATTCATAGTGCAACTAAACTACGTCCAATAGAAATAATTTCAGGTCATTTAGACACAAACAATCCTATTAATATTGATCTCAGTCAAAAATTATATTCCAATTATATGACTAAACATAAAGAAACCACTGCCGAAATTTATAAAACATTAAACGAACAGATGGCAAATCAAAAATCAAAAAATTTAGAGAAAATTAATGCAAATCGACATGAACCATTGACGTACGATCCAGGTACGCTGATATATCATAAAACAAATCCACGCAATAAAATCAGTCCCAGATTTAAAGCCAGACCAGTAAAAAGAAATGAAAATATCAAAGTGAAAACTTACAAAATAAATTCCCCTCGTAACAAACAAAAATTAGTTACTACCACTTACCATAAAAATAATTTAAGAAGACCACTCGCTAATCAAAAAATTGTACCATTACAGAATGCTCCTGTCGCTGGTAACAGCCAGCTGGACACAAGAAATTAAAATTACAAGTTTGGAATCCAATCCTGGTATACTTCCTTACAAATTAGGAAATGCTAGATTACAATCTTCCCACCATTCTTTTATCCACTACTTTGATCTAAGCCCTATCGAAAACGAATTACGTCACATAACAGATCAATTCGAAAATGTATCACAAGCAATTATTACCAAAAATCAAAATTTTGCAAACGGACTTAAATTCTCAATAAATTCAATATCATATCAGATAAGGCAATGCAAAGAAAAATTAAATTTCGTACACGGTAATAAAAGAGTAAAAAGAGGAATTATAAACGGTTTAGGAACAATATTCAAAAGTATTTCCGGTAATTTAGACGCAAATGACGGCAAACGTTACGACGATGCCATTGCCCTATTAAGTTCAAATCAAAAAGATATAGCAAATACACTCAATAAACAAATATCACTAACAAGCAAAATAATGGACGATTATAATAACAGTATTTCACTAATACAACAAAATGAAAAAGATATAACAAAAACATTAAACGAGCTAAATTCCAAACTAGATAAATTTGTTAATGACTTTGTCTCGTATTTCCTAGCAAAAAATACTCTCGATCAAATACAAGCATCGATCAAAATTTTAACAGAAATACTAATTAAAATAGATAACTCTATTGCTTTCGCTAAATTAAAAACATTACATTATAGTGTTTTAAAGTTTGAAGATTTAGAATTCATTATAAAGTCAATACTAAAATATTATCCAGCTAATACCTTAATTTTTGGAAATGATTCTCAAAATTTTCATAAGTATTATGATATACTAACAGTCGAATCTTACTATTCCAAAGACAGAATCGTTTTTGTAATTCACTTTCCTATAGCCAAACCCGAAACTTTCACTTACTTCCACCTGTATTCTATACCTACAAAAAATAACACAATCCTTATTCCACCTAAACCTTATCTGGCAATGCAAGATAACCAGTACGAGTATGAAGATGAAAAATGTCAAAACCTACATGAGCTATACTTTTGCCTCAACGAAAAATCCATGATAGCCGCCGAATCCGACAACTGCATCTACCAATTGTTGCAACTAAAGACCAAAGAGCACCCAAAATGTATACCAGTACCCATAATAGTTGAAAACGAAATTATTCAAACAATAAACTCAGCACATTACATCGCAGTCTTCCCAGAAGAAACAAAAGTTAAAATTATTTGTTCAAAAACTGACTTCACGTCGCTGAAGGGTAGCTACTTCATAGAATTACCATTCGGCTGCAGTTTTCAAACACCAAGTAACAAATTTATCAACCACGAAGAAATCATATCAGGCCAACCCTTATTACTCCCAGAAATCAAGACAGAAAATAATGAACTATTCCACCCAAGCAAAATTAACATTAAAGAAATTCCTCTAGACAAAATTCATCAACTCCTAAAAGAAGAAAACAGAATTCAAGAAGTCAGCTTAAGAAATATTCCACACAACTACGCCTACATATGGTCTACGCCACTCTACGTAATACTTGCAATCATTATTTTTGTTGGCGTGCTCAAATCGAAATCAAGATGCAGACACCAACCTACAACAGACGATACCAAGAAAACTACCACCAAACCAAAATCAAGAATGAAAAATGTTCGAATTGAAGAAGACGAATAATCAATCCACACCCTGTATGGATCTCTCTGGGGATGGAGGAATTACATAATCATTTCTGCTTATCTTTAACTATTCTTGCTATATTATATATTTTATTATCTTTTATTCTTAGAACCTGTAACTGTTGCTAAAGAAGATGCCAACTCGGCATTTCCCATAGAACCTTCCTTTTGTACATTTTTTATTCAGTCTTAGTCTACAGCTTGATATTGTATGTTTGACCATAAATAAAAATAAAGTTTTTAAAAACAAAGTTTCTGAATAAACTTATATTATTCGCATGAGTCGGTTCGGAAAGTTTAGAAAACCACACTCAGTATCATGAGAAACTAAATGTCTGGGCAGGGGTATTGGGTGATTGGTCCCTTATTTCTACCGGGAAATTTAAATGATGAAAAGTACCTCGATATGCAGGAGAACCCCATTGAGCCCTTAATTGTTCATGAACTGGAGAACCAACAGTACGGCGATGCCAATCCAGCTCTAGATGAAAATTTGTTGCACTACCAGCAAGTCGAAGCACATCCCCACTACGCAGTAGTAGTTAGGGACTGGTTAGGCAACAATAATTATCCAAATAAATGCATTGGAAGGAGAGGTCCCATTAAGTGGCCACCTAGGTCACCAGACTTACCGCCACCTGATTTTTTCTGTCAGGTCACTTTAGGTCGGTTGTTTTAAAACTCCAACAACCTCAATCGACGATTTACGAATTCACGACCAAGAATTAGTCAAGTATGTTGTTATATTACTAAAGCAACATTTGCTAACATTCGTGAGGAGTTTGAAAATAGGGTGTACTATTAATTGTTTACAAAACAATGGTAACCCTTTTGAACATTGTAATTGTAAGTTATAAAATGTATACTATAAACAGATAGATCACAAAAAATTATGTTACAGTACTTACGTCTCTTTTTAAAGTTATTCTACAATATCTTCAACTTTACGATTTCGCACGGCTGGTGTAAACCCCGAAGTAGGAGTAGGCCAATTCAGGTTAAGCCTATGGCAGGAAGCGCTCACTGCGCTACCTCTGCTGCAGGCAGCCAACGATGCAATTGAACCCAGGTTTTTGTTTAACAAACCCTACAAAATTCAAATAAAACAGAACACAGAGCCAGATGCTGCAAATGCAATACGCATATACAGTGCGTCCATAAAGTAACGCATAAATTCATTATTAGCTAAATAAACAATAATATTAAAAATTCCCGAAACAGGTCAATTTTTGATTTTAATTTACTGTTTTTTCAAATTATAATGTTATTTACAGGGTGAACCATCTTCGTGTGATGACGTCATCGCCATTTTTTTTTAAGTGGAACACCCCAATTTTTTTTCGATTTCCGGATTTCCCTTGATGAGCTGATTCCAAAAATGTATAACACTTTGTTTCAAATTGGTACAGGGTGGAGGAAAATAAAAAAAATTAAATTACCTACAAAATAAGAAATAAAAGAATAAACGTAATAAACACATTAAATGAAATTACGTATTTACTTACTACTACTTTAAACACCCCGTATAATTTTTAACATTGTATTTAACAGCTTAGTGATCCAAGCCCTTCGACTAAAATTTTTATTGTTTGAAATTTTTTTCTGTCATTTTTTATCATTTGCCGGTAAAAACTGTCAACAACGTTAAAGTACATTTCTGTTATTGTTAACTCTGTAAACAAGGTACGTTTATGTGAAAACTATCTACAAAGAAATTTATCATATCATAATTTTGCAACTTCTTTAACAAAATGCGGTTAACCGAAAGTGAGAGGATTGAAATATTAATGATGATTGGTATTGGCGACAGGATGCGGAGTCAACAAGAGGTATGCAGATTATTTCATGAGATGCACCCAGATCGTGAACCCATTTCACAATCTACTGTAAGCAGAATAGAGCAAAAATACAGAGAATTAGGACATGTGAGGGATGCACCAAAGCCCGGTAGAACAAAAATTAATGAAAATATTCAAGAAGACATAATTTTGTCGGCAATAGAAAATCCACACTGCACAGTGCGAGGATTATCTAGGGATTTAGGTATTGGAAAGTCTTCAGTAGCAAACATTTTTAAAAAGGTAAAATACCATCCTTATAAAGTACGACTTATCCATGAATTGTCTGAAGACGATTTTGACCGAAGAACTGAATTCTGCGAGTATATGGTGAACCAAAATAATTTCACTGACAACGTTTTATTTTCGGACGAGGCAACGTTTTATTTGAACGGGCATGTTAATAGGCAAAACACCCGTTATTGGTCCGATGAAAATCCACACTGGATACAAGAATGCCATACGCAAAGACCACAAAAAATCAACGTATGGGCTGGTATTGTGAGAAATACAATTATTGGTCCATATTTTTTTGACGAAAATTTAACAGGAGCATTGTATCTGGATTTCCTACAAAATACAATGATTCCTGATCTGATCCAGCTTTTTCCGGATATTCAAATACCCAACAATCTAGACCGTGGAATCTGGTTTCAACAGGATGGTGCACCGCCACATTTCGCTGTAACTGTGCGCGAGTTTTTAAACAGGACCTTTCCACAACGGTGGATAGGAAGAAGGGGAACAGTGGAATGGCCCGCTAGATCCCCTGATCTTACCCCATTAGACTTCTTTTTATGGGGTTATTTAAAATCTAAAGTTTATACTAACAGACCTGACAATATCCGTGATCTAAAAGACCGAATCAGGCAAGAAATGCAGAACATAACACCCGCTATGCTACAAAATGTTAAAGAAGAATGTAATGTCCGTTTCTGTCATTGTCTAGCAGTCAATGGAGAACAATTTGAACATTTATTGTAAATTTTCTTTTGTTTCTTTTTGGTAGTAAATCACAGTAATTTCATAATTATGTAATTACAATTTTTGTATTTTTTTCCACCCTGTACCAATTTGAAACAAAGTGTTATACATTTTTGGAATCAGCTCATCAAGGAAAATCCGGAAATCGAAAAAAAATTGGGGTGTTCCACTTAAAAAAAATGGCGATGACGTCATCACACGAAGATGGTTCACCCTGTAAATAACATTATAATTTGAAAAAACAGTAAATTAAAATCAAAAATTGACCTGTTTCGGGAATTTTTGATATTATTGTTTATTTAGCTAATAATGAATTTATGCATTACTTTATGGACGCACTGTATACAGATGGTTCAAAAATGAAAGAAGGCTCAGGATGTGGAGTTTACTCGAGAGCACTAGGCCTAAAGATTAAATGGGGAATGGGAAACAATACCAGCGTGGTTCAAACAGAACTGGCTGGTATCTCAATTGCCACAAATCCTGAGGTGGGTCCTGACAGGAGTAAAGGAAATCGCGTTGCTGATTCTTTAGCCAGGGAAACCGCTGGACTAAAAATTCTAGGACCCAGTGACACCTACGGCCTAACGACTTCGACAATTGCGGAACTAGCCAAACGTTACACCCATGCTCAATCCCTTAAGAGATGGGATGGAATCAAAGGATGCAGTCTTGCCAGGATCACCCTGGGCGACCCTGGGAAGCTGGTGCCGAAGAAATATTTGGCGATGACCAGGAAAAACCTACGTTTAACAGTAGGATTTCTGACTGGTCACTGTCAACTAAGGAAACACCTCCATACTATGGGGTTAGTGGACACACCTCTATGCAGGATGTGTGAACAGGAAGATGAAACTGTCAGGCATGTCTTATGCGAGTGTCCGGAGTTATCGTCAATAAGAGTGTGTGTTCGGTGAGTCTTGGCCTATACCTGCCGATATAAAGGAGATGTCTCCCAGTGACCTGTCCACCTTCCTGAGAAGGACAGGATGGACAATGACCTAGGAGGACAACTCCTCGGGAGGATGTACAATGGGTCACATGTGGCCTAAGTGCTGTGAGCCTACACACTCACCCTCCCTACTCTACAGATACAGATACAGATCTTCAACATTAACTATACGAGTTGCAAAAAGTGGATCATTAAAATCCAAAAGTTTCGAGTGTTTATAAACATTGTTCATCTCGTATCCATAGGATTAAAACAGTTCAATAAACATGTTAAATTGAGAAATCGGAAATCAAATAATTATCATAAATGTACTTTCATAAAAAAAATTAATAAATATACCGAATACATTACGTTGTTTTTTACGAAAGACTGTTATTAAAGTAAACCAAACATATCATTGCGTTTGACGTATGGATTAGAAAATTGCATTTAATCACGAGACCGAATACCGTGTAATAGTATTGTAAATATGCATCAGGACATATTTAAATTACAATAAGTACCTACCTACCTAATTCAATTCAATATGGACTTTGATAATTAATTAGTATCATCAATATAAAAAAATAATGATAATTTGAAAAATGTATTAAGAAATGTTTGAGCAAAAAGTATAGTTTCGATGCACATCCATTTCAAGAACTTTGAAGAAAAAGAAAATAAATGATTATGCCCGTTTGTAATTATCAATGATTTAGTACAAGTTTTAGTCAATTTTTTAGGATCCTAAACTTAGAACACTAAAATATTGACAAAAAAAAATGTGTTTGCAACACACCATGTTTTAGTCACTTATTGAGGTTGTGATTATGCGCACTGAGCACTATGATTTTGTTAGTAGCCTGTCACTTTTCAGATTTCAGCAAAGAATTTGAATTTTTCAATTCAAATAGGTATCAGACAACAATGGAAACAGAATTTTTATTGTTAGCAGCAGCAACACTTATTTATAGTAGTAGTTAGGAATTATATAAGAAACAGAAGCCCTCATGTGCTTATTTTTATATTGAGAACTTTTAACTATGTAAAGACAAGGTCTTTATTTATATAGTTCAATAAGTCGAAGTACTTGATCATAAGACCACGACATTTTTGATATTTAAAATAGCTTAAACAAAAAACTCACATACCTACACAACATTCTCACCCCTCAATAAACGATATAATATATTAATATGTTGGTTATTTGTATCAGAACCAGTGTCACCACCATCATAAAAAATAAAAAAATCAATAACCTTAAAATGAAGTTTACCTTACGTGTTTGCCCCAAGTTGTCATTTAATTGATAGAAAATAGGACTGGTTCTATAAATATTTTCTATCAATTAAAATTGAACAAAAATAGGACAAGTTTCGTCAATTTCAAAATTGACTAAAAATTGATGATAAATGTATATGTATCTACCATTTATTTGAATCCTAAAAAATTGACTAAAACTTGCTCTAAATCATTGATAATTACAAACGGGCATTAGATATTTTACTTGTACGGGTTTATCGCATAAAGCATGGTTACTAGACACTTGAGGTAGCACATACACTTGGACATATTTATACGACGTATACCCTGTACGTTTACGTATTTCATTGCATCTTAAAAAGGGTAAAGACAATTAGGGCCGCACCAAGAAACGCCATCACAGGGGGCAAAAAAATTGTTGGCGCCCCTAGTTTTCAAATGTTTCCAATTTTTTTCAAGTGGTGGCAATTTAAATAAAACATACGTAAAGAAAATTTTTTAATCATGAAAACAAAACAAAAATTCTTCAGCTACAAAGAAACCAAAAATAAATTTCATCTGTGAATATTAATTTACTCACGTTTTAATCTTAATAGATATAAATTACGTGTCACGTGTTTGTCCTCGATGGACTCCTAAACTACTTAACCGATTTTAATCAAATTTGTACACCGTTTGCAGTTTGATCCAGCTTGAAAGATAGGATAGCTTAGATCTCAATTTATGATCGGAATATTATTTCATTGCAAATTATTTGTCTTTATCTGTTAGCTCCAAACGATTCTAACAGATGGCGACATCTGTTGATTGGAATGAGTAAGTATTCAATAGATGGCGCGCTATGTCAAACTTCTAAACGTTTCATATAAGTTACAAGCTTTAAAACTTAAATAGTACTCCAAAGTGACTGCCACTAAACTTTTAATTTGCTCCAAATGACAATATAGGTAAATTTTTTCCAAAATTAGTTACACAAGCTCCCTTGCCGACTTTTTCCTTTGATTAGGGATAAGCGATATTTGAAAAAAAAACATTCAATCACTAATTAATCCATACGTCTTTTTTTGTTACAGACAATGCCACCCGGAATCATAGCAATAAGAGTTTTATTCTGGATGGTAGTAAAATCGGTAAACGTTCTGTATATACCAGTTATCATAAAGAGAGTTTTTCGAAAAACAAAAACCTGTCCGCCTGTCAAAAATGAAATTCTTCTTCTACCAGCTACCGAACTAGCTGAACGAATAAGAAGTCAAAAAGTAAGTATTTCTTAATTATTAACACATATCTATAATTAGATTCACAACGAGCTTATAGTTGAGATAATACTCTTCTTGGTGTGCGTCATTGATTGTTAATGTCTTTCTAACACATTACGTAGGAAGAAATGGAAAAAAAGGCAGGTCTGTGATTAATCCTAATCAAAATATCTCAATAATGAACCGTTTAAATGTATTATAAATCTTAATCCCAATCTCTGACTTACAAAAATTTGATTGGTTGATGTTTAGATTACGCGCAAGCTCAACCTATCAATCGAGAATTCAAAATACTATGAAGGCGTTACTTTCGTAGCGGCAATAAGTCTTACGTCTTTTTCTACTGTTACACTGACAGTTCTTGACAGGTCTGTACTTTTTTGTTTACGGTCAATTATTATTTATGAAAAGTGTATATTAATCTTATTGATTTATTTATTTAACCTTCCGTAGCTAACATGAAAAATTTTAACACGAAAGATAACATGGGTCTCAGAGACCGACTATGGAAAACCTATCAGTAATGAAAAAAATTGTATTTTCTCTATTTTATTACTTAGGGGCAGGTAGTTAAATAAAGAAAATGTGGAATATAAATTTATTAAAAATTTTTTTGATGAAAATGACAACATGAAAATAAAATTTGTTAAAATAAAAAGTAACATTCTAAAAATTGCTATAAAAAAAACAAAAACAGTTTCTTTGGCTCCAAAAAAATTTATGACATTTTTGAAACATCAGAAAACATTTTTGATAAAAAAAATCACTTCTCATGACAGACAAACTGTACAAAAAAAACAAAATGGCCCTAAGTTTCCAAACTAAAATCGCTGTCTTCCGCGCCTTCATCTACGTCCGTTTCAACCTCATCAAATAATTTTCGGAGCCTGTCCTGTTCTTTTTCATATGTAGAAACCATGCTTATAAAATCTATAAAAAAAAATGAATAAATATAAATGTTATATAAAAAAAAACCGTTTCAACTTACTCTCAGAAATTATAACACGAGAACTAACTTGGGTCTCAGAGACCGAATATTTAATTACAAAAAAATGAACTGTCCACCTGCACTGTAATTTTAACACTGAATCGGCTACGCCAAGAAAGTCAGCTACTGGGAACGGCGATGCCGATTTTTGATTTTTTCGGGAATTATCGGAAAATTCCTTAAGCGTCGGTCTCACTGACCGCATGTTAGCTACGGAAGGTTAAATAATATAAAAATATGCGTGGATACACGGAAAAACATCGGTATTTTGAAAGTTTTCTAGTATTTTCAGTTAGAAAAAGAAGTTGGTGATTATTAATTGCATAGCATTTTCTAATTTGGCTGAATACGATCCTGATGATTTTATTTATCAAATTTAACGTTAAGTCTTGTTGTGGTGGTGGTGTTATTGTTGAAAAGCTCTTCCCCTAACTGATTTATATAATGCATGGTACGCTCTTTGTATGACGCCTTAGCTTGATGGATTTCATATCTGATGAAAGGAATCTCTTTAGGTAGTCTTGCACTTCATCATCAGGATCTTCCGGTATCGTTTGGAAAACGTCGGTTAGATGTGCAACGAAGGTATCCGTTTCTTCTTTAACATGCGAGCCAATTCGTCGTTTGGTTCACGAATGTTTTTCTTATTTATTTAAACAGTTTTCACCGTAGGATAAAATTATACGCTAATTACTATTGGTTTATTGAAGAAACACTAATTTACCTAATTTATCTATAACACTTGAATATTGCACTATTTATATTCATTAATACACTCTCTGTTCACTCACTGTATACTGAAAACTGTTCGACTCACTCAAAAACCCGCAACTCTAGAACCTTCTTGAATTTACCACCTCTGCGTATGCGGAGCTTCCAGAACAGTTGAGATAAACCATTCCATTACTCTGTTATGGAATTCTCTAGAAAGGTCGCATTCGCCAAAATTTATAGTTTACGACAGGACCGGCTTCCGAATCACTGAGTTCGTAACAGTATCTAGATCCTTGTCCGATTCTTCAGCAATAAGCTGACGAATGTGGAGAGGCACGTTGTCAGTAGTTGTTGAATGATATTTGATTTGTGGCGCAGATTGCCA
The DNA here is from genome assembly GCA_910591675.1 of Galerucella calmariensis. Classification (NCBI taxonomy): domain Eukaryota; kingdom Metazoa; phylum Arthropoda; class Insecta; order Coleoptera; family Chrysomelidae; genus Galerucella; species Galerucella calmariensis. Next base: position 22,111 of record CAJUYG010003261.1, read on the forward strand.
GGAAGCTTTTTGCACAAGTGTAGTGAAGTATTGGGATACAGTGTCCAATTCATCTGCGGATTTAATTCCAAGATTGATGATGATGAGGATTTAAAAGTAGATCAATTAGTATTGTTTGAAGTTAATCGAGAAGAGGGAGATATGACTGTACTATCTACTAATGAATGATGTGTGATCGGGTGACAAATCGTAGTTGGATTCTATGAAACAATAATTTCTGGACAGTATATATTCACACAAAAAAGAAAACTTGTCACCGTAGATCGACCTTTTTTGTTCGTGTTCTATAGTATGTACAAAAAGTACGAGGAGTAATAAACCCTAATTAAGTATGCAAAACCTTTACAGGGAGCACCATGAAATTTTTGATAAATCTCTTACTTTAAATTACATTTCTTCCGTAAATCTAAGAACCAGGTAGATCGACCCCGTATTTGTTTCAGTTGTAGCAAAGTTTAGGGTTTCTTCATTGTTGAAGGATTAGCAGATAAGCAATAACGCAATGCAGTGGTGTGTATTTTGGGAAAAAAATACATTTTAAATTATAATATGATAAAAAATGAAAAGAAATAATTATTGGAA